>JSUI01006534.1:0-85644 GCA_000833645.1 Huntiella omanensis | reverse complement strand
ACGTGCATGCAAATTTCGGGGCAGCCACGAGGTGATCTCATGGCCCACATGACAGTCTATGCGCCCGATAATACAAATTGCGAGAGAGAAATGTTTCCGGTCCACAACACCTACACACGATGGAAGCAAGTATTGAGAGTCACGCAGCCTGGTATTTGGACAATCACGGCGGCGTTCGTATCGGGGACTCGAGCAACGGGCGATTTCATGATACATTCGGTTATAACCAAGAATATCTTTGTAGGACATCGCCGGTCTTAGACTACAGGCCGCGGAGTCAGTTTATTGTTAACAATCTCTAGGTCCTTCTCCGTCGGCCCGAGTTGAAATGGTGCGACAAGTCCCTCTCATGAATCCACGCCATGGACTGGTGGGTTACAGTTGGAGACTTCGGCTAACTATAGGTTCATCTCCTAGTATTACCTGATCACACGTGTCTTGATCTCCTGTGTTTCTTGACTTATAGCGTACGTCATCTTCAACCGACCTACCACTGGGCGCAACATTCTTTTCAATAGTCACTAAAGCAAGCCTTATATCATCAAAGCGAACATGACCTATTTCCCCCTTCAATAGCCCAGGTACGTGATATCAGAACTGTGAAACGGACACATGAGAATCCTCTGAATGATGTCTAACTGTCCCATTGAAGCGCTCAGTATGCCACGAGCACTATAACATTTGTAATGTCATATAATCTGTGAAACCTGTGTACTCGTAATATGATACCCAGGCGTATTTCTATTAGTATTCAGCTATGACTAGACACGTAAATGCTAGTGCTTCGACAGTGCCATGCAATAAAGACGTAGAACTAAATATTACCTGATTTAACCCGATCTCAAGAGGTTTACTTCACATCCGCCAGCAGAGACAACGCAGAAAAGGTGGCCTGTGTGACGCAAAGCTTGCTCTTGCTTAATCAATCTTGTGTAATTCAATTGAGTGGCCAACTGTCACGAGTTCATACCCCTAAACAAACATGAAGCTCCGTGAATCGCTTACAAGTAAAGCTTTTGCCCGTATTCTTGATCGAACATGTTCTATGACATGTGTATATGAATGCGACCGCCAGAGTGTGAAGTTGCACTAATAATATACATCACTCGACATGGCATGCAAACCTGGGAATACAGAAATTATTAGGGACGGTAACTGTGTTACGAAGTACCCAAATGAACTGCGTAAATTCACGACGATAAAAAATGTCCGACCAAGCAAGACTCGAACCCTGAACCTTTGCCAAGCTGTTAGAAAACCGCAGGACAACGCGCTACCTCGCGCCACTCAGCCTCATACATGGGTCTTNAGAAATTATTAGGGACGGTAGCTGTGTTACGAATTACCCAAAAGAACTGCGTAAATCCACGACCATAAAAAATGTCCGACCAAACAAGACTCGAACCCTGAACCTTTGCCAAGCTGTTAGAAAACCACAGGATAACGCGCTACCTCGCGCCACTCAGCCTCATACATACATGGGTCTTCAGCCTCAAGCCACAACCCAAAAGAGACACGTAAATCTACACCCTAACCCTGGATTGACGTCATTCGCGCACCCAAAAATCCTACTGGGCATTTTGTCATTGACCACGCCCATCAAACGAGCGCCTTCAACAGACACTCTTTCGGGTAATAACCACAGCGACCCGGACGTACTACCCAAAAACTCCCATCAGGCCCACTTAGGGACGTTGATAGCCTTCGTGTGACTTTTTTTTCACGTGTTTATTTGCATTTTGCATGCATTAGTTTTGCGTTGTTGTATTTTCCTTGGTGGTCAATTNTCAAACGAGCGCCTTCAACAGACACTCTTTCGGGTAATAACCACAGCGACCCGGACGTACTACCCAAAAACTCCCATCAGGCCCACTTAGGGACGTTGATAGCCTTCGTGTGACTTTTTTTTTTCACGTGTTTATTTGCATTTTGCATACATTAGTTTTGCGTTGTTGTATTTTCCTTGGTGGTCAATTTGTCGGCTTTTCGCTGGGTTGGTTCACCTGTTCTTGTTAATTTAACTCTGGATGCCATCGCACTAGCCGAGGAACGTACATACAATTGGTCCGTCGCGACGTCTTTTACAGCAAGGCTACTGTTTCTTTTCTCACGCTCATAGTTGATTTCATTGCATCCATCGATCGTTCTTCATTCACCATCACTCATCATCCAAATTGAAACCCTAGGCCTCGCTGCCATCCTCATCCTCCATCATGTCATCCATCAATCCCTACATCATCGAGCGAGATCCAGAACGCCAGGCATTGCTTCCTGGCAGACTTGGGTCGGAGTCGCGCCTGGTACGGGGACTCAGCGCTGCGACGTACCCAATTCGTGGCGTTTACTATTTTCTGCGCCACCGCGAGCTCTGGCCGGTCGCCCGGAGCCGGATTTTACCGTTGACGCTCCTGTCAACGCTGGTGTACCTTATTCTTTTCATGTTCACATTCATCCCACAATTGGCTTTATTGGCGATTTTCCAGGGACGGGCAGCGTTTGCTAGTACAGTTTTTTTGGTTCTCGGCGAGGGCTTGATCATTATTCAGGTTTGTACACATGCAATCCAACGCCTTTTGTTCGTTTGTGTGACTAACATGTCGTACCCGTTCTACAGGCATTGTTTGAAGGTTTCTTCGTAGACGAATGTCTAGTGGATGTTTGGGATGTAAGTGGCAGCCCTGCCCTTCTGTTTTCTTTGCTTCTTCTCTTACTAACATGTTTATAGGCGACGTTCATCGACAAGGGGTTGGTGGAGATGATTGGGTACCACCGAGAGTTGTACTTCAACGCCCCCAACTCTGTGAAGATGCTTGGTAAGCCCAAGACGACGGCCATCTTCTTCCCTTTCAGCTTCAAGCAGATCTTTGAGCTTGTCTTCTTCCTCCCGCTCAACTTGGTACCCTACGTCGGTGTTCCTCTGTTCGTCATCATCACGGGATCCCGTCTGGGCAAGCTCTCCCATTACCGCTGGTTTCATCTTCGTGGTATGAACAAGAAGCAGCGGAATATAGAGTTGCGGGCCCACTTGTGGGAGTACACGTGCTTCGGCACTGTGACGATGGCCCTTCAGTTAATCCCTGTCCTGTCGTTCTTCTTCTTGATCACAAGTGCCATAGGTGCGGCTTTGTGGGCAGCCAAGCTGGAGGACGAGAAGTTAGCTCGCGAGGAGTCGAGCATTGAGACCGGACCGAGGTCAATGGGGGCTCTGCAGGCCTAGAGGAGAAACGGGCCCTCTCGCTTAGAAATCGCGTCCGGGTAGTTTCGTTGATATACATGACAGTAGAAGAGGTATGAGTCCCGTATGACTCCTTGATGTTCTCTGTTGATACAGGCATCTGTATTTGGCTTAAGGGGGGTAATGGCACTTGGCGAGTTCAAGGTTTGGTTTGGTTTGGTTTGACTTTAGGTTTTGGGTACATTGGGTTTAGATTTGATACCGGGATTTGCTTTGAATACACGATTGTAAGCTGTATGTAATCTTCATTCCTTCGGGCATGTTTCCGCAGGAGAGTATTCCTGCCCCCTGCACAGAATTATTCGGTGTGTGATAGCGATATCAGAATACGTAACACTGCTGATTGTGAAAATGTCATATTACCATGGGTTTTGCCGCGGCAATCTGAAAGTGGGCTGAAATGGTGACGATGGGCATAAGGGACAAAATGTGTATTGATTTCTGGACTCTACGATTGGCCGTCAATTATATATATAAATGTGCCAACGATTCTTGACTCCACATCTGGAAAACATCTTTATTCCGCGTTCTCCATCCAGGCGATCGGCATACCGTCATCGTTTCTAAAGGCTGGCGTTATTCCCGCGGGGTACCCCACGTGTCTGTATCAACCCTGGAAACACGTGTAACCCTAGCACACCCCTGTCGAGTCTTTGTATGCAACGCCGGCTACCACGCATGTCAGACTGGGTGTTTTTGGTTAAATTAGTAAAGCAATTGTTGAATTTTCAGTTGTAATGCGTGACGGCCGAAAGGATAAGTCAATGAAGGCCGAAATATGTGTCAATTTACGTCATAATGGTGGTGATAGAAATACTTGATTGGAGAGAATGGTTGACTAATCATTGGGGTTTTAGCCGGTTTAGATCCGGGATGTCAGTAGAAGCATCACAAGGGCGTATTTGGAGACCGGGATGAGTGAGTCGGCTTGCAGGCGTTGAATGCGATTCACAACATATTTACATACGCATGTGGGTATGTGCAGAAATTCTCACAAACATACATATACAGATACCCAGAATCCTACTCTTTTTCCGCAATCAATACCGAACACGAGTGACTCCCAAGTGGATACTAAACTTCTTTGCGCCTGCACCCCGTCTCGTCACTGCACGGCTCCAGAGACTGTCACCTTGTTATCGACAAACAAGCGCTTGCTAATCCTTTGATTCCGCGATCCAGGAGGTCACTGCAAAGACATACTCACTGATCCTTACTTCTTAGGTTCCGCTCGCACCACACATTCATCGGCCCCCTTGCTGTTGGAGTGGTGTTCTGGATAACGAGATAACCGGATTCTGGGTGAATGTGTCATCGGCATTTTTTTACTCTTTATATATAGACTTTGCGGGAAGTTGTATTACTTTATTCTTTTCTCCTTTTTTTTCTTCTTGTTATTTTCCAAAGCTTCTTTATTTGGCATGTTCCTATTGCCCACGCGGCATCCTATTGACCTAAAGCGGAATATTTCCCTCCACCCAACCAAAAGTGAAGCTTTATTCATCCGCATCGACGTCCGCCATGTCCCCGGCTTCTACAAAAATTGGCGATCCGGCAGCGCAAAATGCAATCGGTAGCGCAGCGCCTGGATATTCTAGCGATGATGTAGAGAAGCAGACTTCTGGTGCACCGGATGTTGAAGATCACTCTACTGAAAATGATGAGGTACCGGAGGAAGCGGATGGGTCTGTTGTGGGGCAGGTTTTAAGTCGGGTGTTGTCGCGGTCTTGCGCTGATGTTAAAGATCCCGGACCACCACCAGATGGAGGATTACAAGCTTGGCTGGCAGGTTAGTTTGGGAGAGTTTGTTTGTAGGTGGTGAAATGCTAACTAGGTGAAGTTCTTGGCGGCCATTTCGTCATCATGAACACATGGTAGGCTATCCTTGTCATCTTCTCCACATAGTTACACATCTAACATTCACTAGGGGTGTCATTGTCTCGTTTGGTATTTTCCAGACGTACTACACCACTCTGCTCAACGAGTCTCGCTCTACAATTTCATGGATTGGTTCTCTTCAGGTTTTCCTCCTTTTCTTTGTCGGTACCTTTACCGGTCGCATCGCTGATGCCGGGTTCTACCGCCACCTTCTGATCGCCGGTGCCGCCTTCCAGATGCTCGGTACCTTCACAGCATCCGCTTCAACGACCTACTGGCAGTTCCTTCTATCCCAAGGTATCTGCTTCGGACTTGGTAATGGTTGCTTATTCTGTCCTACTGTTGCTACGGTCAGTACCTATTTCAGCAGCCATCGGGTGTTAGCTGTTGGTCTCGCTGCTTGTGGTACTGCGACAGGTGGACTTGTATTCCCGGCTATTGCCCGTACTATGTTGTCCGCGAACGGTCTAGGTTGGGCTTTACGAACTATGGGGTTTGTCCAGCTCGTTACATTGGTTATTGCTTTCTTTTTAGTCAAGCCGCGGGTACCCCCTCGTCGCTCTAGCAAGATTGTCGAATGGGCTGCGTTCAAGGAGTTGGACTACACCTTCTACGCTATTGGAAACTTTTTTGTACGTTTCATAACTTCCATAGCTTTGCCGGACTCTCCACTAACCGACGCCCCATCTAGGCCTTCCTTGGTCTCTACTTTGCCTTTTACTACCTTTCCTCGTTCAGTCGCTCGCAGATTGACCCCGTTCTTTCTTACAAGAACTCGCTTAACCTACTCATGATTCTCAACGGAATCGGAGTCATTGGACGGGTGGGTTGCAGTTGGATCACCGAACATGTCGGTCTATTGAACGCCTACATCCCCACCACATTTATCACCGGCGCCATCGTGTTGTTCTGGATGCTTGTAAAGACCGAGAAGGACATCTACGCCTGGTCCTGCTTCTACGGCATATTTGCCGGTGGCATTCAGAGTTTATTCCCCGCCGGCCTGAGTTCACTGACCACGGACCTGCAAAAGCAGGGAACACGCATGGGCATGACCTTTACCATTGTTAGTTTCGCTGTATTGGCCGGTCCTCCAATTGAGGGGGCCCTCATCTCCGCTACGGGAGGTAAGTATTATGCTGCTCAGGGTTTTGCTGGTGGCTGCCTTGTAGTTGGTGGCTTTTTCATTGCCGCAGCTAGAGCTGTTAAGGTGCAACGTGTGAAGAAGCCTGGTGAGAATCTTTGGCTAGTGAAGGCCTAGACGGTCGGAAATGTACGATATCATCGCGTTGCTGGGTATATATTTTGTCTCTACTCATTTTTACATGTCTTTATTAATTGATACATCTCGAACTCCAAACAGCCCAACCCGTTGTCGTGAGTAGTTCATGCATCGAACCGAAACACGGCCCATTCCGGTATCCCAGCACATCCCCGCTCAGTGTCCGTGGCCCCGGGCACTGTGTACATGACACTGTGTGATTTGCTCTTCTAACCCTAGACGGATCAAACCCTACACATGCATTGTCCTATATGGATAGATGTAGGCACGTACGTTAAGGTGATCTATTGTTCGGGCGATATCTGAGAACCGCCAGAGAGTTGAACCTCTCCTGTAGCAAGGTATGTCTCGCTAATCATGTACATCGAAGCCTTCCACAGACGGCGTGTCAGCTGTGCTACATACCCACTCACATCCCGGCATGCATAGAATACCCTGATATCTAGATCTTTGATATTTTACAACAGACAGATTTCCTGCGTAGAACTTTGCTCTGATTAGGAGACTCTCTAATCCCTTATCAACATGATAGCTGCTTGGAAACACGGGGTCTGCATGGCTAGCCTCGCCCTCCGAGCAAGCCTGCTGTTCCAAGCAGGATAAGGGGCTGCGTGACCTTGTCCTCTATGATCAATCTCCTATATAGGTTTGCGTCATGATACCTGTGGCCACAGAGCATGATTTACAACAGCCGGAGAGAGGAAAATAAAACCTGTTGAGTAGCCCCCAGGGTGCGTCATCAACCTATATATTTCTGGGTTTGGCTGCGGTTGGTTGTATTGTATTGGAAAATCGGTGAGCATGTTCCTAGTTGAAGGAGTCATCAGCTATGCTGGGGAAAGCTATTCGTCAACTTGTTAGTGACGCCGCAGACTGTAGAACATCTTACTGACCTATGACACGGAATCTGCCTCGATATATCATGTATGCCTAAAGAGTTGTTCAAAGTATACATCAGAAAGAGTAGACTATGTAAATTGTCTCCAGATCACTGGTATGTAAATGGTTAACAAATGAAAGTCTCAATTTATGTGATGCAGATGCCTACAAAGGCTTACGCTTCTTCCGTGTCACTACTCTAATAATACGCAACCACCATTTTCCTTCTTATCGTACACAATTATCCCTCCAGTCAACCTCCAGCATGTCCAACAAACCCCCATAAAACTATCAACCAACGCCTCCACCCGGTCACTTCACCTCCTCCCATTGCCCACCAAAACCTCACTTGTCACCAGCCAACCCAGAGATTATGTTGGCGTCGCTCGTGACCTCCTTAACTGACAACCACAGTCCAACTCCGCCCCAGATTAGGCATACTGGCTAACTAGGCTGCTGCACCTATGTGCTAAGTACCTCCGTTGCACGTCAACTTCTCATAAGTTTCCCCCTATGACTGCATAGTCCTAATTGTAATATAAAGAGTGGAGTAGGGCCTCAATAGCCAAATATAGATGTAGTGAATGTAATGATAAATCGTTCTCGCAGCAGCCTGGTAACACAGGCTGCATCCCAGATTGGTATAGTGATGATTGACAGCAAACTGTGATGCCACCATGAATCGCAAAGGTTTGAATATCAAAGAGTGCCTTGGATATCAATAGTCTGCACAAGTCTGACCTTTCTGCCGCCAACTAGAACAAGAACTCGTCAACGTCGTCATCAGCCACGGGACCCATGTACCCATTGTTCAGATCTCTCTTCATCGCGAAAGGATTGATGCGCTTGCCGCGGGGCGCCAGATGGTCGTCGAAGGTGGTCGAGTTATCCGCACTGGAGGGGAAAACAGAGCTGCTTGTGCCCTCAGGAGGAATGTTTTCCGTCGTAGCTGCAGCTACATTTGATGCCGATGCAGGGTGAGGGGAGTCAACAACGGCAAGCGGATGCAAGGCCCGGAAGCCTTCAAAAGTCATCGGCTTCGTCATTTGCGGCACCCCGAATAAACGACGGATGTTGGGTCGGTTGGCTACAATATAAGGCGAAGACCCAGAGGTCGATCCCGAAACTCCGGCATCAGACATCTCGGGGAAAAAACCGCCATTCTGGGTAGATTGAATCGTGTTGGTGGTATTCGTAATGGCCTTCGCCTGCGTGTCCACATCTTTTTCATTAGGAACGTATACGAACTCCGTTCCGGGCTCATCAAGAGACCACTTAGGTGGAATGAATGATTCCTCGAATTCATCACCGGAATCATCTGACGAAGTGCTCCCAAACGATTCGAAGGCGCTGGCGACAGGAGAGCCCGGAGTAGGCAGGATGAATCGGAGACGTTTCTCACCAGGTTTCAATGGCTTGCGAGGAAGGGTGGGGGGCTCTTCAAGCATGTGGTCTAGCGATGGAAAGGCGGGGATAGGGTCGTCGTTCAAATAGAAATGGAAACCACCATCAGCAGGCTGTCTATCAGGGACGTCGATAATGGCAGGCTGGTCAGCATGTGGCTGGACGGCTCCGGGACCATTGATTCTGACGATAGAGGTGAGAATAGAAATAGTAGCAACATTCGTGTTGCCTTGAGCGATAGTAATAGAATCGTTGATAGCGTTAGACACCTAGTCTCTCGCATCCTCGGACAATTCAACGTCATCATCGCTGCTATTTCCACTGTAGACGGTGTCCGAATCGTCCGAGTCGTTGGACAACTCAAGATCGGCGGCGGGGGCATGGCGCTTGATCTTTTTCTTGGGTGGCTGTTGCGTCTCGGTGTCGGGTAAATCCATCAGGCGGCGCAAGTCGCGGGCTCGAAAAAGGCGATCGGGACTGGAGGCAACAGACGAGCTGTGTTCCATGGGTTCGGGTGATGAAGGAGGGCTGTCGCGCAGCATCGGTTGATTAGCCATCTTGAAAGCTAATAATATAAAGCTTCAACGAGATGGGTCGATAAAGTTGCAGGATCAATGAGTGCTAACTGGCAAGTCAAGTGGATGAAGTTGAAAAATATTTGGGTGGGAGAAGAAGTGAAAAATATTTTTTGGAAGAAAAGTTGTGAGCGTTGGATATTATCCTGTTGCGGGCAGGTGTGCAATCAGTCGCACAGAAGATCCAAATTAGGAAGTTATCAACGTCAACGTGTAAGCCCTAATTCGATCATGTCCCCCACTATAAAATCTAAAAACAGTGGTGTAAATGTTTTCATTACAGGCCTATAGAGTTCAGTCGAGGTAGTTTATTTTTATTTACCCATATAGAGGGCAGGTCTTTGGACCCTAAATGGACAATATAACTCAGTACCAGGTTGAAATTGCCAGTCATGTTTGCAAGACCAATTTGAAATGATAGGGTACAGCATCGGCAACGGTTAGGTTACGGCGTTGAAGTCATTGTGTAGTAGTTATTGATTAACGATTGAGCTCTATTATCAGTTAATGGATTGATTTTCTGACTCTACAGAGTCCAGATAATCTAACATTGAACATGTATTCTGATGTTTACATAGGTATGGTTACATGAGAGAGAATTTGTTTGGCATCTCTAACAAGGCATGTATGTAGGGTATCATTGGTAGAGGCCATGAAGCTTGCTCACTTCTACCGGGTATTGCTCAAGAATGAACGCTTGTCGGTGTCAATGAGGTTGTCTTTGGGCCATCTACACCCTGTCCAATACTCTGGGTACTGTCTACTGTCCGCCCAAGGTTGTCTTGTGGCTTGTTCCTTCTGCGACTCGACCCAAATCTGTGCTGAATGACCCTATATAGGACTAAATTCGTGCTTCGTTTGGCACATACGACCATAGCCTGCGGAAAATACGGGATCCCGTCTGCTCCCCCATAGTCAAGCCACAGAGCGCTGAATTAGTAGTACGGTGGGTGACCACGTGCGAATACCCGGTGTTGTATGTTCTTTTTGCATTTTTGTCCGTGGTTTCTGGTGGCTTACATGTACGTGGTTGAAAATGGTATCATTCTTGGGTTCTTCTCATGTGTCCAGAGACACACGGTTATGTTCTCACGGCCCCGCTAGAACCGATCCTTTTTGATACAACCAGTCCTGTCACTAAGGTTAGCTACAGCAACTAGGGTTGAACTTTCACGATGACGTTGTAAGTCATGATCGGTCTTCAGTTTAGATACACTACTATCTATTGACAAATGCCTTTGACGGTCAACTGTTGCAAACCGAACAGTCATCCCTTTGTTGGTTGATGTCTCCTATCGAACTGACACTTCAGTGATCGTCCTTGCGATACTGACGGAAACAGGTAGATCGAGTTTGGTAATGTAATTTCACATTGGTTTGCCGTTTGTGATGCCTTGAATCAACTTGCTACATGTTCGTTAAAGATATACTAGCACCACAGGATGAAGATATCAGTTCTATCGGACTCGCAGATATAGACATGTCCAGTGGCTATCGATGCCACCTGACCTGGAAAATAAGATTGTATCCTCATAGTGTAGCTAGCTATTATACGTTGGGCATAGTCCACAATATTGCTGGTGCGGGTACCCAAGTGGCGACTCTTTGGAATTGCAAACCAATTATCACATATGGATTCGAGCACGACAGCGATAGCAGGGGGATTGGTGTGATCTGGACCGCTTTGCTTTAGAGTCTACGCAGTTATGCTCTCCGCTTGATGGATGGACGTTGTCATTCAATACCACCAACTTGATCCTTTGGATACTGGGTATAGGCACTATATTAAGTCCTTTTAAATTGAGCGTTCTGTAGGTGAACTGCAAGTTGAAGCCATTGAAATGGCAAGAAAGATTATTGTAATTACGAAGGCGAGAATGCCTTTGATCATCGATCCTACTAAGTAAAAACGACGTTGGCTATTGCAGACGAGTGCACGAGATTTCTCCGTAGACTGTGTCGCTGGAGGGATTTCTATGACTTCGGGAATCATGACAATTAAGGTTGGTGGTTCTTCTGATTTGCTTAGGTTAGTCAGAAATGATATTTGCATGGACCTAAGTGGCTATGGCATTGGGCGAGTGTCAGGTATCGAGAGTGTGCGGAATAGTAATCAGTCCCGTAGCGGATTGCAGCAAGTTGATCAAGGGGTATCTTTCCAAACCTGAGGGTCGTAGCCACAGATTGGAGCTGCACAATTTGGGCGTATTCTTCCATGAAAGTCTGTTGGCGGTTACTGGCAAGATACCTTCTTACCAGAAAAACTCCGCAACTCTGATCTAGACAGGTCGCACCATCATGCGCGAATGGCCACCTGGTTGGAAATAGCATATTGTTGGCCCAATTAGCTGAGAACGCCCTTACTAGACGCGCGGTGTCTACACTGATAGGTCCTGCTTTATAATGGCATGTTGAACGAGGTGAAACTCAGCAGACGGAATGACGAGTGTAATCGATGAATGTACATATATATGTGTTAGGCTAGACATACAAAAAACCAATGCAACCTGCCCAATCAAACAAAGAAGAATGAAACGTCATCTGACCCACCACCTACTGCCTACACAAAGGAAAGCAAAAGAAAAACAAACTACCCCTCCCCAAGTTAACCCGGAACTAAGCTACTATCACAGAAGGCACCCATCCGTTTGCCTAAACATATATTGCAGGCATCCATAACAATCCCTCCATCTTTTAATCGTCACATATGCAACTCCAGTATCATGTCAGCATGACAGGCACATACACGGCCATGTGAGCCTGTCAAACTGCCAATATCAAAGGTAGCAATGTAGAGTGGCCAACAGGTCCAAAGCCAAAACGGAGACTCTGGGTCAGTGCTTCCAACTCATATAAGTCCGCCGCCGGTTAGAGCGCAGTGTCGCCGCATGTCCACTCGCCCGTACACTTGGCTTGGTGCTAACGGATTTTTTGGTGGCTGCAAATTTCTTGATAGTTCCAGAGGCAAAACTCTTGACATATGAGCTGGTACCCTTGACACCAGTTCTATCGTCCCTCTTAATAGTGATAGTTGTGCTTCTCTTGAACGCAGCAGCGGCTATGGCTATGAGCTTCCCTGATGTAGTGGTCTTCTCGCGTGGCCGGGAGAGCTTCGAAACTCGGGATGCGCGTTCGATCACTAGGCGGCGCTTTTGAGAACGACCAGCTGGCTCAAGCAAAAGCCCATTTTTCATAGAGGCGGCTGCCTTGCCTTTGTAGGGACTGCTAGTCCGCGAGATAGTCGAGGAGTCGTGGCTTTTGAGAGCAGACGCATAATCATTAGGGGAGACGGAGTAGACAAAGTCGATGTTGTACTGAGCAACCAGAGTGGATGGATACGAGGCACTTCCATTGAGGAGTCTGTGGCCATCAATAGCCATGCTGCTTTGGTGTTGAGTTGAAATGACAAGCTTGTCGGGGTAATCCAATTCCATGGCGGTTTCAAGGTGGGACGTCGCGAAAGTGGATTGGTGGGGCGCCGAGGTGACTAAGGTGTAAGGCTGGTGGAAGCCACGGGTATAAAGAGTTGATAAGTGGCTGTCGGAGGGCGCAATGAGAGTGGAGGTCGTTATCTGAGTGGTAGCAGGTTTAATCAAAGAGCCTGTCCCCGTGATAGTTGAGAGTTCGATAAAGCCAGTTGTGGTATGAGCATCTTCGGAGCCGGCTGAAGTGGCGGAACGAATGGGTGTCTAGTCCATTGGCTCGCATTCAACATCAGCGAGTAGGTGGATGTTGTCAGAGTCGTAGGGATTATTGGGCATTTGGGCATCGATGACATTTATAAAGGGCTCGATAACGGTGGGGGCAGAATTAACAAGAGCCTCTCTCAAGGTGGCCGTCATTGCGAAAGCGATTTTGACGTTCCAAGCACGGTATAGATTTTGGATCACAAGGCGGCGCATGGGCGTCACCGATATGAGCCACTGGGGACGGGTGCGATTGCGCTGTCCTTTGTTGGTGAATGAGGAGGCTTTCAGGTGGGGAGGATGTTCGGACATATCGTTGGTGGTGAAGGTGGACATCTTGATCTCACGGAAAGATTGGTGTTGGTGTAGTCGTTGTATGTAAAGTCGTTATTTTGTTGATGACGGCTTTGAATTTATGAAGACGGTTGCGGGTGCAACTGTGCAGGTGTTGACGGGAGAATAAAAGATTGGGGAAAAAGCGATTTGTCATGTATTTTTGTTCTACAACCTCTACATTGTTGACCAACATTTTCAGTTTTCACGAAAACACCCAAATAGGAAATTTTGGACGCCACACCTTTTCAACGACAAAAAGTATTCCTACTGTGGGCAAGTTCATTGGACGCAATTTCAGCAACGTTCTAACTAGATTGAAGATGCACAGGTGTTATATAAACCAGCTAATATGCCAAGTTTTGTTGAAGTGTACATCCAAACAAACATAGCATGGTGTCGTTCCAGCGATGATAACAACAGTTAGGGTTATACCACTACGCTAGGGTATAAAATATTCTCGATGTGCTTAGTCATCGCGTGGTTCAAACTGACATCTCCTGTGCGGGCATAAATGGTCATGATGGGCGTCTGGTCAGGTCCCGACTGGATCCGAGGTGATGATCGGCGTTCCATATTACGTCAGAGGACCTGGTCACGGTCCTTAACACAGAGTATGCAACAAATGGCGCCCTGTCTTGTAATGTAACACATTGTTATCTCGTTTGTCACTCCTTGAGTCAATCTGTCATACCACTAAAGGAGATATAGCAACTGGGAAAACGAGATTTTAAAGTTGTGGTCACAATGCCGGTAGATGTCAGTTCTACATATTGATTGGAAGCCGCAGATGATGTCTATTCATCACACTAAAACAGAACAGAATGTGTCTATCCTTTTAACATTCATATTTCGGAGGACGCACGCTGAACAATGATGATTATAACAGGCTTCAATTGGCTGGTAGTTTGCAAATAACTTGACGATGTTGAGCCTTATAACCTAGCAGCCACGGGCCCACACTTTTTCGGAGTTGACATGCCGGGCTGAGAGTTGCACGTTGTATGTTTATCGCGATCTGGCTGAATCTAGTGTATTGCTGATGGCTGCCAGAGCAAAAGTGTGAAGACACAAAGTTAAACGATTGAAATGGGTAGTATTAGTCTGGCCTCCAAGGTGGATGCAATCTGGTTGTATAGAATTGAAAACTTTGGAAACATACATACTGGAGCCAGCCTCTCGTATCATCACCTAAAAACCGATTTAAGCTTCAGGAACCTGGAATATTTGTTGTATTTGATATATGTGTTTAGTGATGCGGTGCTGTCAGCATGCGAACAGAATAATGAAAAGGTAACAGGTGTTTTCGGCTTGGAGACGGTTCGAGGGTTCAAGAACAAATTGAGGGATGATGGATGAATCGGGTTAATGATATAGGGTGGGCATGGTTAACTTGCCACATCCGATACATTGGACTACTCATGTAAGATTGACCTACGAGGGACAGATGAGACGACTGCATGACAGCCAGCAGCCGCCCCCCCTCATGGCCCGTATTGCTGCCTTGGGAAGGTCATGTGTGTGCGTACTTGTTAGACTGGAAATTAGGACTTTTCTCTGCTATTGGCCCTCACTTGTTGTATCCATATTAGGAGATAAAGTGGTCACTTGGGATGAAGACTTAGATTAACCAATCCACACGTGACCGTTCAACCTTTTTCCGGCAGTCTTGCAACAGAAGACGTTGTTTCCCAATCCAGAAACGAATACCTTTTGTGTGGCTTGTGGGTGGCCTATAAAGAGAAGGCTTCCCCCGCACATTTTCAACTTTTCTTTCCTCCTTTTACATCCCCCAGAAAATTTGCGAAGAAAGTATTTGCCTACAAAATCATCATCGCAAATTTCTCTCCGGCCTTACTACACGACGCTTATCATTAGGAACAACGACTCCTTCTACAACACCAATATATATTTCATTCTACTGTGTTCGGTTATCTTCCGCCATTGCTGTAGTTCCCGACCAACTTAAAATCACCAGGGCCGCCATACGGCAGCTTTGCCTCCTCACTGGCGCATAAGCTACCGTCAAAGAAGATTCGCCCGCGCCCTTACTGAACTGAGAGTTGTGACAATGTCAGCTCAACAACCTCAAGACCCCACTGCCCCGATGACTCAAGGTCAATTGTGGGGTAGCAACACAAACCAAGCGACTGAGCCCTTTGCTGACGATGGGTCCTGGTCTCCAACCTCGGGTATGTCGACATGTCTTTAATGTCATAATTGATTTTGGCCAACATCTGAGAAATCACTGGGCTGACAATTTCACTTTCAACAGGGACAATTCAGCCTGATCAGTTGCTTGAGCAACCCCCCAAGGATACACCCTCGCCTGGGGGGCTCTCTCGTGGATCTTTAGTAGCACCCGAAGAGGATAATGGCTACGCCTCGTCTGTTTCAATCACAAATGTATCTCATATTGAACCTGTCTTGCCCCTAGGGACACAGCCTACAGGCGGAGATGTGGAAGTGACAGGCACTGTCTCTACAAATGGTCTCACGGATGATGGTGAATAGATTTCAACTGCATCCCGACCGCAAGCAGAGAGAACTTGGCCGGACGGTAGGTCGTATTTGCATCAATAACGACATCGACCTTAACTAACGCCGTATGTTGAATAGTACTCCCAGTGGCTCCATGGGAAGCCGACGCGGTCATCGATATGATATTTTTCAAGGACTTTGTCGCCCCGTTCATTTTTCCAAGTGAGAGAGACTCCAGCCGGTTTTACGTCACGTATACTAACAGCAAACCGCTTGCTAGATTCGGAACCCGCCAAGATACCCCGTCACCAGTATAGTCAAATTATGCAACAGTACAGGCGCCAGACGGGAATGCTCCGATTTACCAGAGAGCCCCTCTTTACTCCGGCTGCATGCGCTTCAAGCGAACAAGCCTTGCAACAAATAGCCGCTGGGAATCTTAGACCAGTGGACTGGGCGGAAGGGCAGTTGACCGAACCTGATATTTGTTCATTGATTGGACAAACAGAGATGCCCAACGACAAAATCATTGACGCTACGTTGTCCTGGCTGGATCAGTTCGCGAATATGCGAAGTGGGGCATCTAACTACCCCAGATCAGAGGACAGGTCGGTTCTCGTTATGGGGTCATCTTTCATACACTCTGTCATGAAAAACAGTGGGAAGAACACGGTTCGAGCCCTTAAGCGCAAGGGTGTCACCGCCAGTAATTTTTGTTGCCTAGAGACAGTCGTCATTCCCGTCTGTGAAAGGGACCATTGGACTTTATTCGTCCTCAAACCAATCGCGAAATTGATTAGTCACGTTGACAGCCTCGGGGAGCAGGCATCACCAAGGCTAACGTTCGGAGTTCAGAAATGGTTACGGAACCTACTCGGGGACGAGCCGGAAAGTGAAGGCTGGGTGGTTGACAACATTGTCACACCGCGACAGAATAATGGTTATGATTGTGGGATTTTCACAATCCTGAACGCCATCTCACTGGTCCTGGGATGTGTGCCCGATTCCGTCTACAACCCCGACGACATCAACCATCACCGCATAAACTTGCTGGGTATGCTCATGAACGGTGGGTTCCACGGGGAGTTCGAGCTTGGGAGACTTTGAAGGGCCTCTGATTATATCATCGCTTTCTTTTGTACGATTTGTATTTATAGTTAAATCCACTCAATATTAATGTATCTGCTACCATGACTTTGGAGTATAATTAGCGTGACATTGAAGTCAATATTCCTGAACGGTTCTGCCTTACTTCAAATCTTGAATTAGGCATGCTAGTAAAACGACGGTAGTGAGACTGCACTTTCAGTTACGAACGAAATCTCCTGAAACTCCAAACTGGATACACTTACAATGTGATTGAATATCTTGGGTTAACATATTGTCTCATTATCTACCGCGGCACAATGTGTCGTCATCCGGTCCACATTAGCAGTGGGTCATACGCTCCGTTTTGATCCCGGGCCGCACAGCTTATCCATAATTGATGCCAGCACACTAACAGCTCATATAGCCTAGCCATGAAAGTTTGCCCTACATAACGCCGGGCCTATAGTACACCCAGCAATACATCCGCTTGTCTATACGGAAGAGATGGCACTAGCACAGAGCCACACTCTACAGGAGAAGATATATAACGCACTAGTAGGCGGATATAGTTGCCGGATCTTGTTCTCGTGCATCGGACCATCTACTCACCAACCTGCCTGTGACGAAACTTTACGACATTGCCTTGAGGTCTGAAGCTAAGAATGGAGTTCCATCTTGTGATTACTCTGACTACTATGACACATCCGAGTTAATGTGCCCCTAGGCATGTATCCCTCGATTCTTACAGAGCCGTCGACGGTAGCTTGAACCAACAACAGCATGAATAAGTTTGAAGGCCTGGATGCGGGATCCCGCTGAAAATGTTGAAAGACTGGCGTGTGGGCAGTGTCAAGGAATATATAGACTTGAGTTTAAGTGTTGCTACACAAACCTTCACTATGTATCTGTTGGTCTTTCGGGCATTGGAGTCAGATTTACTCCGTCGGCTTGTCTTTGTCTATCGATGTTAAGAGGTCAATATCGCAATGATTGTTCGAGTGGAGTCAAAAGTTGGAGCCGATTTGCCTATTACGGAAATACTTACACCCCTGCCACGGGTAACATAAGGTTGCCAAATGCAATAAGAACATCACCCGGGCGACGAGGATGTACCCACCTAACCCTAGGAACCCTGAGGCATTCGTCACACAGGTCTGGGCAGGAACGTCCCAAAATGGTAATAACTGACAACTAAAGCGTAAGCCCACAACCGTGGTTGGCTCCCGTGGAAGGTGCATGCGTCGCCAACTGCTTCACTGGGACAGAATTAGAAAAAGTGACCCCACATTTATTACCTCGCACATTGACCAGTTTCTATGCCCCGGACACATTTTTATCCTCCATACTTTTCAATTCACCCCCGTCTTCTCCCCGCTGGTTTTCGATCTGTGTTCATCAGCTTTGATAACTCCTTGTGTATTCTGGTACGTTAATTTTTCTGTTGAACAAACGAGTGACCCGGAGACTTGGCATTTGCTGAGTGCTAACAAAATATCGGTTTTGCAGTAGTTCATCTGGGCTTGATTTGATCCCGATATTGAGCTTTCTTGCAAGCCAACCGATTCTTCATCTGCGGTCCATCGGTTCCTTTGGTTCGTGTTCTCACATTGCATCCATTTGTCTACCTGTTACTGACCACTAATAAAGCTTTTTTGAGATCATTTGTAATTGGTTTGCATACTGCTTTCATCTGTTGGCTGTCACGCAGCCAAGGTTTGATCGTTTTAGCAATGTCTCCGTATGTATAAATACTGGATATCGCTCTCCAATTTGACTGACGTTAAATTCAGGGAAATCCCTCATCTTTCCCAGGTACCCTCCGCGGTTGAGGCCGCGCCCTTGACAATGGCCGATGGACGGGCCCCCGTCAACAGAAACAGCACCACCGTTCCAGATACCCTGTCTGTGACTCGAGAAAACCTCGAAAACGCTACTCCTAGTTATCCCCAGAAAGCAAAGCGAGAAGTCCGGGACACTACGAAACAGCTCAAAGTTCCGGCCCAGAACAGAGCGTTTGCAGAGAGTGTGCTTCCACGGAAGAGACGTCGGAGCCCAGACGTTTTGCCCTTGACAGAAATTCCCACTGCCTCGGCTGGAAAACGTGCCCGTAGCGAAGAGCCTAACCTTGAAGAGACGGAAGCAAAGCGGCGTCGTGTCATTTCTCAAGGGACGGTCCCTCACGATGATGGGATAGGCCCCGCAGTCCCTAAGGCACAACGCGGCCAAACAGGGTCCCTTCTACCGCGATCATCTATAAATCGCACGTCACCGGGCAAGCAGAGGATCTCTCTCACTGACTTCAATTCTGCGGGGCATATTCAGGTGGCCTCACACTCCAAGCTTCCTGCTGCCACTGACCCGTCTCGCCGCCAGTTCCCCAGTATACGATGCTCAAGTCCCGACTCGCCATCCGACCAAACATCCGCCGTAGGCTTCTCTGCGCCTACGTCAGCTGACCAGATTCCAATCAATCAAGTTGTTGGTCTCAGTCCACACGTTGATGCGGCTTGTGGGTTACACATCAGTGAAGGATCTGTCGAGGTTCCCTGCCGTCTGGGTCGCCTCAAGAATGGCAGAACTCCATTGCCTGACTCTGCGCCAGGCAGGGAGTCAACAGCGCGGTTCGCAAAGGAGAAGCAAGCATTTGATCGTAAGCGGAGCTTACGTCGCAAGCCTAGGGTCAACTACAAACCATAGTGAACCGGTCGGTTTTAATCAGCGCCTGGAGAACCTGGATACTGCAGCCTATCCATGTTTGCGAAATATGGCTGGTTATTTACGGCACACAAACACTGTTCCGATCAGACAACACAGCAGTCGATGTTGTTGGCCAGTCCAACCATGTCCTATTCAATCCCGTAGATCAGGCTGGTGTCTTGTATTGAGTGTAGTATTGAGGTGGCCAACGCCAGGTATCAGCATCTGGGCAATACAGCAGGCCCTGCCGTGTTAGGTTGTCTTGTGAGTTCAGCCTTTTTGCAGAGGCGAACAGAGCCTGTTAACGGAGCGGGGGTTGAACATTCGGGCAATAGATGCCACATGTTGTGGGTGGGCTCGGGGATAGTTTGATCCTATTTATTACGTCTGCCGGTTTCAGTTGGATACTCGTTTCGCAGTCTGATAGTTCCAGACATTTGCTGCTGCTTGGCGACTGGCCTACATCTACCTCTTTTGTGTGGTGTTGAATGATTCATTGTACTTGTAACTTTTATAAAGTTGTTTCCTCAGTTGTTTTGGCCTTGGGTGAATATGTTCCAGCTATTTCATCTATTTTGTTCCGACTATATGCCTAATACCCGCTGATATGTTGACCTCCAACATACAAGCCCGGACAAAGCCATGCATTCCAGGCTTACCTGTTCTATCCAGAACCTAGATAACGTTTAACAGCCGGCCCTTTCATGTGAACAATACACTATCAGTAATATGACGGAACTGTGCACCAAGGCAGTGCGTGTATGTCTATGCCATGCGGGATCTTGAGGCTCTGTACTAAACGAGTAAGAGGAGGAGGTGCAACTCGGGTTATGTGTCTAACGGGGCAAAACTTCATGAACTCTCATTAGATGAGACTTCATCATTATAACGTCACCCTTGTCATAAAGAGACTCTCCAGACGACGCGGAACCAGAACAATTTAGATTGGTTGACGCCGATACTTTCGGTCCAAGTGCTGGAAAATATATGTATTTAATCAACGCCCCTAGTTTAGTGGACTTGCTTCACGGCAAGAGGAGTATGTCGTGATTATAGCCGCCGCTATAGAAACAGGCTGATCAATCATCCACCATTGCTGAAGGCCGCGAGAAAGTACTGCAATTTCCCGAGGCCCTCACAAAGAGAACATGGATTGCGATACAACTACAGCGGATATGGGAGCATTTTTATCCGTAGTTGGTGGTGTACGGTCACTGTGTCGTACGGCACCTCGCAGGACCAGTTTCTCAAAAACAGTGGGATCAATAATGTATACTATCTCTTAGACATGCCATCTAGAACTTGTATGGAAATTGGTTGTTATCGCAAATGATGACAGTCAACCGGCGAGCCTTGTTCCAGTGTCGGCTATGTGGGGATATAATGATGTTGTCCAAGCTGGCACCATGAGAACGTGGCCCGAACTTCGCAAAGAATAGAAGTGAAGCTGTGAATACTTTCTGGATTGACCGAGTGAGCTGTTTTTTATTCTATCCATCCTCGTGAGACAGGCCAAATCAAACGAGACTGATATAGTCCACATGTACCAAGTGACTGGGTGGTGGCCGGAAAAGAAGGATATCAAGGTGATTGAGGAACTTGGCTTTGGGCCGAGTACAACCAAAGTTGCGGCTGTCTCTGATGAGCAATACCCAGCCTACCAAGCCGCACACCAACCACTGCATGATATCCTTGGGGGTATTAAGACATATAGCAGGGCCTGTCAGATTCAATCGAGGTACCCTGGGATACTTTTTCGCGGAAGATATGTACAAAAGAAATCAATTATGACAACTTGGACAGCAGAATCTAAAGATACAAAACCAATACAAAAGAAAAAGCCCACACCCACTTTTGGATGTCAAATCTCACTTAGATCATAATACCCATGGAATCCCTCGTTGAACAGCATGTCAACCAAATGCCACCGATATAGGTCTACCAAGTCGCTGTTATAACTCCTCACGGGATCACATCCCAGCACTAAACAAATAGTGTTCATGATGGCCAGAATCCCGGCGTCAAACATGCCAAGCTGGGCGGGGATCTCATGGCCGACATGGCTCCATTCGTTCTGCTTGAAGTCATCTCCTAAGAAATTCTTCAACCATTGAAAAACCGCTTCAATGACCCATTGTGCTTCATGCCGATGGAAGGTGTCCAGGTGCGTGATTTGTTTTGCGATGGGCTTCACCATCACAACAGACCAAATACCATCGTTGTTGATGGGAAAAAGAAGTGTCTCCAAACTTTGGAAGCTTTCTGGCGTGACTCCCCGTCTTTTGAGAGTTTTGTCAGTTAGGGCTCCACCACAAAGCAACATCTTGTTGAAAAAGAAGGGACCTTCAACCAAAACCGATCGTTTTGGCACTTCCACGACTCCCTCTGCAGCGAGAAGGAGGTTCACGTGGACGTCCAGCCAGCACATGACCGCCTCCATGACATTGTAGTTTACTGGACCCTCGATAGAGACCAGGGAAGCCAGATCTTGCCGCGTCAATGTTCCACGAAGCCAATGGACAGGTCTGGTCGTACCGTCCAAAAGGCCACGGAGATCATGGTGGGTCAAGATCTTCAGGTTGGGGGTAAAGATCAATCTTCTGGCAGATCTTACCAGTCCCCACTGGCGCTTGTATCTGTAAAGAAGCGTGAAGTACTGTTCCACGGGGATCCGAATCACCAAGGTGTCTAAAGTTCAATGACGGTTAGTTGGTGTATGGCGGTTTACTGTCACTAGTCATACTTACTCGGGAACGCCAAATGTACAATCACGCATCGGAACGTGTAGTAGTCCAGGGCATCTTGATCCAAGTCCCCTACTTCCACTTCATCTATTTCACAAATCATATCAGCAGTCGATCCACAGGGTTCCTCAATTGTAATGTCCTTACTCCACAGGGCGTTCGTGTCGTTGTCAACCCGGAAATGTAATGAAAACTATCCATTATATTCGTCGGGTTGTTCAACGGTGGCATTTTCTCGAACCTCAGTAGACTGGGTACCAGGGTGGCCACCCATCGGGACATCCAGGTCAAGGTGTTCCGTCACCGAATCAGGTGGTGTGGCAAGCAATGTTTCTTCATCGTGGAAGGCGGGCTCCGATGGATCTGTCGGAATGACAATTGTTAGAT
This sequence comes from Huntiella omanensis, assembly GCA_000833645.1. Lineage (NCBI taxonomy): Eukaryota > Fungi > Ascomycota > Sordariomycetes > Microascales > Ceratocystidaceae > Huntiella > Huntiella omanensis. Next base: position 62,974 of record JSUI01006534.1, on the reverse strand, counting down.
CAGGACTACGTTGAGTGTACTTTTCGAGGGCAGAAGAGCGCCTCCAATCGGGAGGGGAAATATTTCACCTGTGTTGGGATGATATGATTCGACGTTAGGGACCAGATAGGCTCCATCGTTCAGGGCGCCTTCGCTAGGATGAAGACCGTTCATAGCGGTGAAGTCGTGAGTGTTGGTTGTAAGGGTGTTAACGTCGAGGTCGGTGTGATTGCGTGTTGACGCGAGATATCAGATGAGCCAGGCGTTGCAGCTTGTAGATGTAGGATGAAGAGAGTTAAACAGCAAGCTGATGTGACGATCGATAACGAGATAGACGAAATGGAATAGTACGGGACAAAACCGCAAAAACGAGACGCCAAGAGTGTATCGGGCAAGTTGAAGACCAGTATCAACAGCGTGCAAACTAAAGTGCAAGGCTTGATAGAGTTTCTCGTGGCAACCAGTTGTACCGAGAGATTGGAAAAAATGAAAAGAAAAGTGACAAGAAAGACTTGAGGGAGGGAAGAAATTTGTTACATCGTGCCTGCCTAAGCAAGAAACATACTTCCAGTAGCTAGGTCGGCATCCAATGGCCTATCTTGATCAGCAGTCTTTGGTAAGCATTCAACGAGCTCGTATCCAGGCTACCATCTTCATCCGAAGTTTTAGTGATATTTCCGTTTCTAGATGGAGCCGTAAAGGTATATATACCTTCAGTGTGTTCAACACAGATAGGCCGCGGGTCACGTGTGCGTCCTAGCAGGTGGCGTCCATCCACGAGTCCCTCGTATGCTCATTTCAAATAGTCTTGTTCCAAGGTAAGTATGGCATATACCAAATTCAACTGGGTCATACCACGCGACAAGCCGGTTCAATTTCTACTGTCATCACCAGGCCTATTAGATGGGCGATATCCCGTAACTTTCGTTCTAATACCATTGTCATTAGCGGAAGGACAAATTGCGTGTCGTTTTGCGCTGGCGAATCAAAAATGACAAGCATCCAGAGCCACGATCACTCGTTTATTGCCCGGGTGCCCTCGTTTTATGGGGACTCCGCCGTTTTAATGGCTTACCTTCTCTCTGATGCAAAGCGATCCCCGCTCCCGTGGCAGACGTAACATACTTTCGGGTGAAACATGCTTCCAGGAGACAGAGCTCCAGATCAACGCCAGGCTCGCAATATCTGCCACAGCCACAGATGCAATGTAGTCTACAGGTGACCATGTTAGGTTAAATTGGTAGCTACCAATAGAGATATGGTCACGTTTAACGTGCGTAATTACCATACCCAGTGTATCACAATGCAGAATCAGTGTACAATAGGCCCCATCGAGCAATGACAATGGGACGTCATAGTGACAGCTGTGGCCAACACCTGTGATGGGCTGACATGAATAAAACGAATTCACTTGTGACAACAAAGTAGCTAACTGTTCCATTACTTTGTATATTGGTAGCCGAAGTCGGGAGTACCGAGACTCCAAGAGTTCCGCCGTCAAATGTTAAACTGACGTCATTTCCCCGTGCACGTGATATCCTTAACCCTGGTCGTGCAATTGTAACCCTACGGTAAAAGTTTCTTGGCCCAACCAGCCAAGAAAATCTGGAAGAACAGTTAAATCTGTGCAAAAAGACCAAACTCTTGTAAACAAAAAGAAATACGAAACATACAACACCGGGTATTCGCACGTGGTCACCCACCGTACTACTAATCCAGCGCTCTGTGGCTTGACTATGGGGGAGCAGACGGGACCCCGTATTTTCCGCAGGCTATGGTCGTATGTGGAAGACACTGCATCAAGTGGGTCTTATATGGAACCTACGCTTTGTGGCCCCGGGCTACGATATGTATGTATAGGCAAAGGAAGAAGAAGGAAACAAGATATTGCAGTATCTCATGCAACAGCATGATTGGGGGTCTCGTACAAAGCTCTCACTTCCCCTTCGGTCTTCCTTTCGTCAGTCAAGACGCCATGCGTGACCCTCCTCCCTCAGACCCTCACTTCGACACTTCACTGAGCTCTAACCGAGAGAATATACTTTCCTTTTACAGCCTAAACATCTTTGGAATAACGTTCATGATTCGGCAGTCTGGCAACGTTGGCGTCAGATCCCACTGCTATGTGCAGGCCAACTTTGTCATGGCCACTACCCAGATCAAAGGTCGCAGCACATTGCACCCAAAACACATCAATCTAGAATCCGTGGCTTTAGAACCGGCATCCTTGTGACCCTGATCTGGTGAGCCCACCCCAAGTAATATGTTTCAAATCGATTTAGCAAAATACATGCAATCATAGTTCATTGAACTGTCTATGCTACCATGAAGACTTCTTTACCTTTTTCGCTAGTTATAATCATGCTGAATCTAAGCCCTGTTGGCCTTCCTAGCTTTGTGGAGCTACTTCCTTTGGTCGTTCATACGTTTAACACAACCAATCGACCAGTGATCTGTAGCGTGGCAGTAAAAGCAGCCATCTTCACCAGCGTCAACATGTGTGTCAACCTGTTTACCAGACTTCTTCCTTCTACTCGCGCTAGACTGGCTGTCTTTGTTGTTATCTGTATATTTGGTCTGCCGAATGCGAGGGCCAGAGACATACATGATGTCCTGGCCACCAGAATTTGTGCCTCGCAGCGAAGAGGGTTGAGCCTCGGGAGGAGGGTAAACGAACATCTTGGGTGAAATGTTGTGGGCGTACCCACGAGCGAGCTCCGCGATATAGCACTCGTGCGTGTGAATAGCATAGTCCTCGACAGCCTTGCAGAAGCTCGCATACGTAGTCCCGGAAGGCATCCAACAATATGTCTTACACAAGTCCGGGACCAGAGATTTGCGGAGGATCCCGATCTTTTCTGAGTCACTCCGCTCGATGTCAGACTCACGAAACAACTTGTCCATAGTGTCAAAGTGGTGGCGGGTGCCAGATATAGTTTGTTGAAATGTATTGCGGAGTTCATGCTCTGCCACAAGCGCACGGTGGCGGTCTCGAAACAACTCATCTGTCTGCTCGAGAAACCACTGGATAGTGAAGTCTTTGGTATCGGAGAAAATACCAATTCTGTCGTTGAACTTGCATTTAGCGTTACCTTCCAATGAGGCAAACACGGTTCGAATGAACTCGTCAGCATCGGCCTGACGCACTTTTACCAACCGTCTCCAGTAGAGCAATACTGACGTCTTCCACGTGGGGTACAAAGTGCTATCTGTGTGATTGTAAATGGGCAACATCGGTTCAACCGGCTCAGTGGGACAAAGGGAATGGGGCCCTGTCGGTGGGGTATCCACCATGCCCAACTGTTGGGAAGGTAGGGACGAGATTCGATCGCGTACTGAAGTCTGATATTTGGCGGCTTCCATAGCCGCACGCTGGGCGTCTAATCGGGCTTTCTTCAGAAGAATCTGATCCAAAATCCTTTGCATCTCGATCGCCTGCGTTGTATCGAAGGAAAAAGAGCTGTCGGGAGTGGGTAGCTTAGAGTGTGTCCCGAAGACGTCGCTGGCCCCGGATGATGGTGGGGCTGAGCTTGGACTATCGGACCGAGACGACATTGTGAATAGATGGTACGGGGAATCTGGAAACAAAGACAAACCACAATGATGATTTTGCTATCAAGAAAAAAAGAACAGTAAAAGGACAGAGAGTTGGGTGTTACTATGACAAGAAACTGACAATGTCTAATGTATTCAATGTGAAAGAAGATACCACTGCAATTGGGCGGAGAAAAGACAGACTCACTACAAACCCATTTGTGCCCAATTCTATGACGTCGTTTATTCTCAAGCCCCTGGGGTTTTGAGCGGGCACTGTTAGTGCGCTACATCTAATGGCTTAGGCTATCCCCGCACTTGGAGTAAGCTAAGATAGGCACAGTAATCTGGATTGGTCTGCTTCATCCCCCAGCGGACTACGTCATGATGATATTTGACACTGGCCAATACATGTTTATGTACGCTGGATGCATTGTTTCTTATAGTGTCAGTATCTCACCTAACTGTTTACACCGTGTGCATGTATCTTCAACTCAACGTACATAGGTATGGCTCTCGTTGTCACGGTGCGTCAGACACCCCTCTCGCACTGTATTATGCAAGTCCTCCTTTGGTGTACCCTAATGGTGAGTAAACCCTAGGATCGACCGGAGTTGGTATATATGTCGTCAAAGGGCTTCGGTATTGTGCTGTCGCAATAAGGAACCATCTCCTGGATAGTCGGAGACGCCGGGAGGAGGAGGAGACAGGTGATTACCCAACCACTGCAATTCACCGACACTCCACCTATTGAGATATATCAAGTCTTCGCCGCGCTCCCTCTTGTGTCTCTTCTTCACTCCTACTCTTCTTCTACTTAGAAAACTGAACATACGGTCACCGAATTACGTTCAACACATACGCCTTGATCTCTCCTTTACACTCCGATGTTTGCCGTGATCATTCTACTTTACTAGCCGGTGGCAAACACCACGGGAGGAGTTACCACGTTAGCCCAAGGTTTCAGAAGACACACAACTAAAGTGAAGAGAAAAGGACTCTGAGTGAGTCCACCGTCGTGGCTCAAAATTATGATATAACACTCTATCGTGATTCCCTATATATAAATATAGACCATCAACCTGCTAAAACGGAAGCTTGTTCAAAATTCATACGAGCTAGGTTTCAAGGTGCATGCAGTTTAGTTGTATAGAACTGGACATTTTGGAAACCAACGTACTGGAGTCAGCCTGTTGTATCGTCACCGAAAAAGTCATGCAAACTCCATGAGCCTCATATCTGTACCGCATATGACGTCTGTGTTTAGTTGCGCGTTGCTGTGACCATCCACACAGAAACTTGCCGAGGTAACAGCTGGTCTCGATTTCGCGACGTTCCGAGGGTTCAAGAGCATGTTCCGTAGTGATGGATAGATCAAACGAATAAGATACGATGGGAATGAACTAACTTGCTAAATGTGATACATGGAACTACTCATGGGGGTCTGAACTATGAGGCTAATCTGGGACGACTAGATGATAGTTATCGGCCACTGTTCTTGGTATCCATATTGCTGCCTTGGAAAGGTTATGTGTTAATGTCCTTATTATAGTGGCAACTTGGTGTTTTCTCTGTAATCAGGTCCCAGGTCTCGTATATAGAGTGGGAGATACAGTGGGCACTTGGAATGAAGATTTAAATTAACAAAAGCTACAGGTGGTGGTTGACCATGTACCAGGGCTTTTTGTAACAGGAGACAATGGTTCCCCACCCCGCAATGCAGAGTGTTTGTCTGGCTTACGACTGGGCTATAACAAAAGGCTACCCCCGCATATTTTTTTTCACCTTGCTTTTCCTTTCCTACATCTCCCAGACCATTCCGAAGGAAAATATTTCTTCACCCAACCATCATCATAACTTTCTTTTTGGGGTCACCTCAGAACACTCATTATCACGAATATCATAACTTCCACGCACAACACCAATTTAGATTTAATTCCCCTTTGTTGACTTTTATTCTTCCTTGCCTTTGTTTTCGGCCGTCAAAGAATTGTGCGGTGGTCGATCCATCTGCTTTGTTCCCCAACTAGCGCACGAGTTGCCGTCAAAGAACATCTTATCGTCCGCTCTAATCCGACGGATACTTCTCACAATGTCCCCTCAACGATTTCGATACCCCGCACCCCCGATCACCCAGGGTGAATTATGGGGTACCCTCACAAACCTCGACAACGAGACGTTCATCGACGATGGGTACCAGTCTACGACCTCAGGTATGTCAACTAGGCTTTCATGACCTAATTAATGTTGGTCTGCGTGATAGAAACAGCTGGACTAACGATTTGACTTTCAGAAGGCGCAATCCAGCATGATCTATCGCATCAGGAACTTTACGAGAATGCGCCCTCCTCTCGCAGCCTCTCACAAGAGACTCTGGAAACCCCCGAAGAGATTGGCGGCTATGCGCCTCCCCTGAAAGTCATCGACGATACTAGCATTGATCCCGTCTTGCTTCTTGCCGTGCAGCCTCCAGCGAGAACTCCGGAGATACCAGACGCCACCATTGTCAATGGTCCCACGGATGAGGTTGAATAGATTTCGACCGCATCCCGACCGCAAGCAGAAAGAGCTTGGCCTCAAGGTAAATCACATTGCCATGGATAATGACATCGATCTTGACTAACGACCTAATTTGAGCAGAGCTCCCAGGTTTTGGGTGGGAATCCGAAAAAGCCCTCGATGACTTCTTATTGGTACACGTTATTGGCCCATCTTTGTTTCCAGGTACGAACGGTTCGACATACTTTACGCGGCATACACTAACAACTGATCGCCTGTTAGATTCACAGCCCGTCGGAATCACCCATCCCCAATACACACCAATCTTGCATCAGTACAGACGCCAGTGGGGACTGCTCCGAATCGCCAGGGATCTCATCTTCACACCAGCAGCGTGCATTTTAGGCCAGCAGATCTCGTATCAAATTAGCACCGGGAATGTGACTTGGCCAGAATGGCAATTGACGGACCGTGACATTGCGTCGTTGATTGGGCCAACGGAGCGGGTCAACGAAAACGTCATCAACGCTTCATTATCGTTATTGGACCGCTTCGCAAATTTGCGTACCGGCGTGAAAAACTACCCCAAGTCAGGAAACCGGTCAGTACTTATCATGGAATCGTCTTTCATCGACGCAATCATGAGAAATAGCGGAAAGAATACCATCCGCGCCCTCAAACACAAGGGTGTCACCGCCGACAACTTTTCCAGCCTGGAGACTGTTATTGTTCCAGTGTGCTCTTCACTGGTCACTGTTGGTAATCCTGCCAGTTGCCAAGCAAATTTGCCACCTAGATAGCCTCGGAGGAGGAATGTCTCCATTGTTAATCACTGCCGGGCGGAAGTGGCTGAGGAACCTCCTTGGGGCCGGATATGAGGAGGAGAAATGGACCAACAGCAGCATCGCTCTTCCCCAACAAACCAACAACAACGACAGTGGCATGTTTGCCCTTCTCAATGCGATTTCGATGATAGTGGGTTGTCTCCCCGATTCGGTTTACCATGCCGATGATGTTGCATTGCATCGAATCAACATGACCGCGATGCTTTTCAACGGCGGGTTTCATGGGGAGTTTGACCTGGCAAGACTGTAATAGGGGCTTGGTTTGATGTTTAAGTTCTTTTTGTATCCTTTTTAATTGTATCCATCTCCACTCAATAGTAATACATCTAGTAGAATTGGTTTAGTTATCATCAACGTGATATGAAACTAGAATTATCCAATGATGATGTCCTGTGTCAACTTTTAAATTGTTCCTTTTGGTGAAACAGTGATAGTGACATCCAGAGTTTAGATCAATCAATGCTGGGATCTTCCGAAACGACGCAAGGGGATATATTCCCAGAAAAGTCATAAGTTTCAGGCTAACATAGAGTATGAGGACTGACTCGATTGAGGTGTATCGTCATATCTCGCACCCTTGCCGTCACTACATAAAGTGCAGCTATGTCTGTGATCATCTCAGGTATTACACATAAGGCCCATCCTTGTTCGCTTGTTGGGATGGGGGTTTGCACCATATGTTGGCATATGACCTGCGTGTTCAGATCTGTGTAGGTACCGTGGTATTGATGCGATCTTGACCTTTTATGTAGTTGAACCCATCAATACATCACCGATTCTCTATCTTGATACTCGAGGTGTGTGGCGCAGTGTTATACTGATGCTTGCCAGTCCATCCGTGATATCACGCAGGCCTCTCCTCACTTGGCACATAGCGATCGTGTATGGTGTAGTCTCGATCGGAGTGTGCCATTGTAATTGAATAAATTAATTTAGCATATCCCCGTCACCTTTTGGTTTTACGTCAGACTCGTTTTCCTGTAAGACGACCTTGGCGAACTCCATGTCAACTTGAGTTGCAGGTTGAAGATAGAGCGGCACACCACGCAGGCGTAGAACCGTTTGTCACAGGTAGCTTGCTTGTATTCATGAACTATCAAGGAGTGCATCACATATCGACTATCTATGTAGATATCGATAACCCCTAAAACCGGCATACTGCTTGTCACCTCCGCACTGGCATATCCAAAGCCGATTACAGCAACAGTGCGTAATGCTGGACCTTCTACATTTACAAGGTGGCAATTCACGGCTATACTGCAGGTGGACGGTGATATTGGTATTGACTGAAGCGTGAACTACTGCCAAGGAGGCTGACGTCGGACAAAGACGTCTTGAGATAGATGGCTAGTTGTTATAGGAAATACCGCCTGGGAGAATACTTTGACCTGTACGCCTGACAACCTAACGAAGGCTGATTTAAGCAGATTGTCCAATATCGGCGCTAGTGTATTGATTTGACGGGGTCTCATAAATAATTTCAACGAAACTCAATAGTCGTGAAAAGCAACCCGGATTTCTGCAGAAGACAAATTCGCGCGACCTCACTTTTACCATCTACACACGAAAGTTGGACGTTGCTGTCCGTGTTAGATGTCAGGTAATTGATCTAAACTACACGTGCGGGGGATGTATACCAAAGCTGTACCCTCTGCTTGTGACGGACTGGGAAGCATCAGGATACCACTGCGCTAAAAGAATTCGTACCTTTGGAATTTGTCATCGGAGAACGTTCTACTACTGTCTATATAGCGTGCAATTTCTATGCAGCTATGAGTGAGAAGCGAACACTTAGTGAGTAGTCATCAGACAGGGCAGAGGCTGACAGTATTGCAGAGGTTAACTGTGATTAGTACTAACCTAAGTTCTGCGGTCACCGCTTCCAGGTTTTCCACTTCGAGGTAGTTACCAGCGCAAACATTCTAATTATGTACGCGGTTGCGGGTAGTGACTGATTTTCGTAATTACTTCTCTCGTGTCAACAATGGCAACTGGATTGTTTACTTGCGATAGCGTAGTCACAGTGACGGGACCATGCCTAACATCTACATCTGTGAACATACGGCGCCCGATGAGACGCCTGTTTACCCATCATCCCACACATTGTCTGAACCAGAAGAATCAAAATTGAGCGAGGAGTGCCGCGAGAAAGGTGAACTGAAGTTAATTTAATCTTCCTCGATATTCCAGGGGTTGATTACTACCGGCCTCTCTCCGGATTCACTCTGTGACGAAACCAACATTCCATGCGACATGGCGGGGGGTAACCGCCGCTTCCGCCTCATCGACGAGACCGGGACAACTGCTTCGATCCCCTCTAAGACCAATGGGGTATCATGGCGTGGTTTACCTTATCAACAAGAACATCATCAATTACTCAGCCCTCGTCCCCCGCCGTCGGATCAGTCTACTGGGTCATCACTCTGTCAGCTTGCGCTTTGTAGCACTCCATCTCCCGATTACTGTGCTGAAGTTTCATAGCCCGATACTTTTGAAGATCGGATTGATACTCGGTTGCCCGTCTCCCTTGCCCGGGCTCCTTTGTCTCCGGCTGACATCTCGCCTATGGCTCGGATAATCGATTCTCGTTACCTTCAACCGTCCTCGCCAGAAACAGATTTACCCACGTTGCCAGCCGAGGCTCGTATTAGTGAAGGATATCACGAATCTCCCCAGTCTCCAGATGCCGATACAACGAGCATCTCGTCGACCGCCTTGCCCGCTCGGCTAGTTGAACAGCAGCGGAATGAGCCAAAACCTGTCTGTACTACTGAGCCCTATCGCTATCCCCGACACTGCTCTGATATCGGAAAAGATTTAGCTTCCGGCAAACCCCAAAGTAACACCGCATTCCCCACGATTAAGTATGCGGGCGCCCACATGACGAATCCTATGCACACTGCTGCACCTCTTCATACCAATAGTCGGGTGAGCTACCTGTCATCTGGATCTTGGCACGTTGCGCGGCCTCCTAATAACCGTACCGTCTCCCACGTTATTCGACAAGAAAAGGAGCCGACGAAAAAGGTTCGCAAGACAAGTGCTGATGGCCGTTTGGAAACTGTAGGCTTCGGCGGCCTGCTCCGACCTGACCCATCTGGTTCTAGAACTGGAGTCTTGCCACGGATCAATCATCAATCCAACGGGGATTCTGCAGCACCTCCAACCATACATTTACACCAGCGTAACGAGAGTTCCTCTGAGAGTGAAGGCATATATTCGCCGGCACTTGTTCGTTCTTCATCGACAACGCTTTTGTCAGCTACCGACACTGTTGGTAAACGCACCATTACCCAAGATACTACTGTTGAACGCTCCAATGTGACTGTCTCGAACCCGCCATCTCCTGTGTTGGGCTCCCGACTTGACACACTTTTGAATTCTGAGGCGGGGCCAGATCGATTGTCTACTTCTATCCATGGCTGTAGTGGAAGTTTAGGCTTGTGTCCCGGAACGCATCTTCAGCAGTCGGGATACCTTGAGAGTCTCACCAGCGGGGATTCTGTCAAGCGTTGCGCCGACGCAATCAACCCACAATCAGTGAATTCCAACGGAGTTGACCGCTCGGGTGGTCTACAATTCCCCATATCAGCGAATATTCCCGAATCTATGGAGCCCAAAAACCGTATCTCAAGACAAACTGATAAGCAGCTGGCGAAAGAGTTTGCGGACACTCGAACAGTCGATTATGATATGGGTGACGCAGTTGCTTCATTCACTGGCTCCCCTGCTGGCACTCGATCCACTAGCGACGGATCGCTTGCTTCCTCGCATTCCATTTCTTGCTCCGTTACATGTGAATCGCTCCCTACGCCTGATGTGGATAAACAGGGGTCCTTGGAATATATTGAAAAGTATGAAGGTTTTGAGTGCGAAAGTGCAACTTTGTCCAGGCTCTACGCTTCCACTCGCATCCACAGGTCCCTGGGCAATCTTTCAGTCGACCCTATCGCCCTGGCCATTGAGCGCGGCTTGGTGGCCGCTGTTACTAATAGCACAAGGCACGTGTCTGCGCAGGCCGAAGATGAACATCAAGCTTTTCATTCTGATAGCACTGCTTGGGCTACACGAGACGGAGACACTCAAATTCGAACAAGACACAGGTACTGCAGTATCGAGCGGCCCGTGATCGACACCTCCCGCTCTTGTGGTGGTCAGTTCGGAGGTTCAGTGGGTAAGGGCATCGTATCGCCAACCAACGGATGTATGAATACCTCCGGAGACGACGACGACGATGTCTTCGATGACCTCTGTGTACACCTTAAAGCTTTCACCCAGCCCATTGACTCTGATCCAAGACACTACAGTTCCACGGGTCCATCTTCGTCACTTGATTTTGGTGCCGTTGTAAATCAAGTAGTCGCAAGGGTATGCGGTGACGTTAGACAGCCCCAAACGACACATGTTTCTGCTGAGCATGATCCTTCTCCGGCAAAACAGGGCTCATCGTTATTCACTGAGCCCCGACTGATTATCTTAGGGATTGCTGCCTTCGGCCTCTTGTTTGGGTAACGGGCTTTACTCCTTGTACTACTTATCTGACGCCCGCTTCCCTACTCGTTTGTCTTGATCTATCACAAACCACAATACACACTTCATCGTCTACCTCGATACTGCCTCACGCGCCTTGTCCGGAGCGCACTGACATGACAAAATATGTTTAACGATCGATTGGGGATATCAGTTAAATACAGTTTATCAGGGATCGGGGTCACGCTGGTGGGGGACGGGCGGCAGTGACTAGAGTTGGAATATTGTGGGGGAACCATTAGGGCTAGGTTCGGGTGACTGGGTAGACAAGTGTATTATAAATTCAATGGTTGACACTATTGTGGAGTTTGACTCAAACTATTGCATCACTTTTGTGGGTGAACACTATGCGCTGTATCCCTGGATGATTACCCCAGTGGATTCCGGACTAACATCTAAATTGCCTATTAAGGAAATACGCAAACCCCTGTCATTAATAGCCGAGGTCTTATAACAACTTGACAATGTCACCCATATGCTCACCCTAACCCTACCGTTATCCCGCCGGTCGTGACGTCGCAAAGGCGACCAAACCACCGAGCTATTTATACAAGGCCTACTGAGTGAGATATCGTGGCACGTAGAAAACTCAGGCAAGAGCATTTCACCTCAACGCTACGGTCTTTCGATGGACTATCAAAGCCCCCAAGATATAGCTTCTAGGATTGTTATAGTTTGACCCCAGATACACCTGGCAGGTGTCCTTATTGATCGGTTCTAACATCAATCTTTCCGCATTTTACACTGCTGATATGCCGGGCTCCAGGAGATCCTGGTTGGGTTGGCCGAAGATGTATAGAATAGGTTGAGGTCAAGGGGGCGCAGTTTCTAGAGAATATAGTGCCGTATAACGCGTTGTCCCATATTGTATAGATGCGACGTCGATTAGGACGCAGAGTGGCAGCTCGCTCTGAATCGCGAACACTGATTTTCATCCCGGTGGACTTCTCAATGATCTTGGGTCTTTCAGCTTTGACATTCAAGGCAGTGCTAATGTTCAACTCGATGCTCTTCGTTCCAGTCCGGCATTTAGCTTTAACGGCGATCTTGCGGGTCTTCTTGACAGGCTTAGGTGGTGGAACAGGCTGACGCGTTCCAGGCCTCAGAGACTCGCGGCGTTGGTGGGATACCTGTAAAAGCCAAGACGCCAATTCATTCGCCGCATTATGCTTGTAGGGATAACGACACGGGCGCAGCTCAAGTTATTGATCGTTGGATGTATATGGGTTGGGATGGTATGCGCGGCGCATGACCGAGATCATTGTCGATTTGAGGATATTTGAGCTAGCTTCAGAGACAAAGCTGCTCACACGGCGAGCAATCGGGTAGTTGGGTAATCGGGCGTAGAAAGCATTGCTATGCCCCAAGGAGCGCCGGACTTGGAGGTCATCGGGAGTTCAGTTCTCAGGAACACAATGGAGCCCATTTGTTGTATCCATGTCGCAGATGCCATTGAAGCTTCTTGAACTTGGAATCTTTGTCGCATTGGCATCTGTGTTCAGTGGTGTTGCTGTGACTATCCGGACAAAATAGTGAACAGGTAACATATGGCGTAGGTTTCGAGACCGTTCGAGGCTTCAAGAACATATTGGGTGGGGATAGATGAATCCAAGAAATAAGATAGGCGGGAACGAGCTAACTTGTTAAATGTGACACACGGAAATACTGACCGGAGTGAGATCAACGAGGGAAATTGGACACAGCCAGATGACAGCTCTGTGTCGCCCTTCCTGATAGCCCACATTGCTGCCTTGAAAGGGTCATGGGTTTATGTCGTTGCTATAGTGGTAACTCTCATTCGTCTGTGTAATTAGGGCTTATGTATGGTATCTACAATAGAAAATATAGTGGGCACTTGGGATGAAGATTTATATTAACCAAATGCACAAGTGCTCCTTGTAGGTGGAGCGGGTTGTTCTGTGGCAGGAGACACTGGTTTCCCACCCAGCAATAGAGTCGGGTTTTCTGGCTTACCCTTGGTCTATAAAGCGAAGGCTTCCCTCGCATATTTTTCATTTTGCTTTTCCCTTTCTACATCTCCCAGATCATTCCGAAAAAATTATATTTGTCCACCCAATCATCATCTCGACTTTCTTTTTGGCGTCACCACACAATACCCATTACTAGGAACATCATCTATTCCTTCCACAATACAAAGAAATATTTTATTCTACTTTGTTGGCCTTTATTCCTTCATTGCCTTTGTTCTCAGTTATCAAAGAATTGCGCGGTGCTCCACCCAGCCCTTTGTCTCCCAACTAGCGCATAAGCCGTCATCAAAGAACACTCTCCCGCGTGCCCTTCTTAGACGGAGAATTGCGATAATGTCAGCTCAACAACCTCAAGACGCCGCTGCCCCGATCACCGGAGATCAATCATGGGGTAGTATCACAAATCAGGCGACCGAGCCCTTGGCCGACGATGGGTTCTGGTCTCCAGCCTCAGGTGGGTCAACTTGTTTTCTATGGCATAATTCATGTCGGTCAACATCTGAGAAGTAACTGGGCTAACAATTTGACTTTCAACAGGAACAATCCAGCCTGATCAGGTGGTTCAACAACTTCCGAAGAATGCACTTTCCCCGTGGGACCCAACCGGCGCGACCCTACCAACCCCCGAGCAGATCAGTGGCTACGCCTCATCTGCGTCGCCCACAAACGCATCTGATATCGCACCCGCCTTGCTCTTGGCGATACAGCCTACAACCGAGAGGTTGGAAATGACAGGCACTGGCTCTGCCAACGGTTCTATGGATGATACTGAATAGATTTCTACCGCATCCCGACCGTTAGCAGAGCGAGTGTGGCCCGAAGGTAAGCTACATTGCCGTGACAAACGACACCGATCTTGACTAACGACCTATTTTGAATAGACATGCCAACGGGTGCATGGGAATTGGAAGCGGCCATTGACAACATCTTATTTGTTGACCTCATCGCTCCGTCCATGTTTCCAGGTAAGAGAGACTCCGACCGATTTTACGTGGCATACTCTAACAGCTAATCACTTGCTAGACTCGGAACCCGCCAAAATCACCCGTCTCAGGTACACCCAGATCTTGCAACACTACAGACGCCAGTGGGGACTGCTCCGGATTGCCCGGGATCGCATCTTTACCCCGGGCGCTTGCGCTTTAGGTCAACAGGCCTTACAACAAATCGGCGCTGGGAATATTGGACCGGTGGCATGGCCGGAAGGGCAGTTGACGAATCGCGATATTGCTTCATTGACTGGACCAACAACGTGGCTCAACGACAACATAATCGATTCTTCACTGTCTTGGCTGGACAGATTCGCCAACTTGCATAGCGGAGCCACTAATTACCCTAAATCCGAGAACCGCTCGGTCCTTATCATGGGCTCCTTCTTTGTTAAATCTGTCATGAAGAATGGCGGCAAGAATACCGTCCGAGCCCTCAAACATAAGGGTGTCACGGCCAACAATTTTTGCAGCCTGGAGACAGTTCTCATCCCAGTCTGCGAACAAGGACATTGGACTTTGCTGGTTGTTAAGCCAATTGCGAAGCGAATCAGTCACATCGACAGCGTCGCGGGAGAAGCATCAACCAGATTGATTACTGCAGTGCAGAAGTGGTTACGGAACCTGCTTGGCGACACGCGCGGACACGATGGCTGGGTGGTTGAGGGTATTGCCACACCGCGACAGAACAATGGGTACGACTGTGGGATGTTTACCATCCTGAACGCCGTCTCAATCGTTGTGGGCTGCGTTCCTGATTCCGTCTATCATCCGGAAGATATTCCGTTGCATCGAGCCAATTTGGCGGCGATGCTTCTTGGTGGTGGGTTTCATGGGGAGTTCGATCTCAGTAGACTGTAGAGGGGGCCTGTGTTGATGTTTAGTTTATGTTTGTACCATTTGTATTTGTATCCACATCCACTCAGTAACAATATAACTACCACAATTTCGTTGAGCTATCATTAAAGTCACATACTATTGCGATTATTAACCAGTCATGTATTATGTCACCACCTATCTCATCTTGTCGATGACATGAGACGAGTGGGGTTTCGACTCTAGATCAGTTGACATATCTACTGAATTGCTACAACTCGATACATTCAAAATGCGTTCAGACATCTTGGGTCCACATCGAGTCTAATTTTTGGCAGCGCTACACTTTGTGGTCATCTGAGGCACACCAACGGTAGGAAATATGCTCGGTCTAGAGTGCCCCCGCCATCCGATCGCCTGTCTTAAGGAGTGGTACTATCACATACCCTTCTTCTTATTTGGAACGTAGCGGTTACATGTCTCAATGATGATAAAGTCTCCATGGAGTGAGATCCCGATCTTGGTACTTTTGTGACAGCGGGAGTGTCGCTGCAGACTTTTAATTTCCCATGACGTGGCCATTTGGAGGGTTGCTATGATACATAGGGTTACATAACACAGTATCAAGGCATGCTGATACGCACTGTACGCCCGCACGGTAGAAACTAGTTGCTTTACCATGTCTTGATACTTCCATCAACGCAAGTTATAGGATAAAGCAGTATTATCAACATGACTCTTAGACAAAGCCACGGATACGACAAGCCTTTTAGTATCAGAGAAGTCCATTATTCAGCTGCCGAGTTTGATAGATAGGGTTAAACTGATAGTGTACAATGTGGCATCTTTGCAATGATGAGTTGACGCTACACAGTGTTACACACCGTGCGAAAATCCACACACGGTGAATGCTTATCCTTGCCCCTTGAAGTGTTGCACGAGTGGACGTGCGTTAGTTCAAAATGGTATCAATTGCACAACGTCTGCTGAGGGTGAATTGTGCCTCAAAACCGAGTTTTACGAGTAATGTGGGTGATGACATGCAAAGTTTATTTTGTTGTTGTGACTTTAATGTTTCAGACTGTAATCGAAGACACTGAAATCAAATGTCATTCAGTTAATGTGTTGCTTGGTTAGAATATATCGCGGCACATCACTATGTTGACAGCCGTGATTTCGTCCATAGAAGCGGGGTTGAGTGATCAGCAATAGAGTCATTGATGGTGCTTGCTATTATGGATCTCGGTTTTGCACTTGGGGTAAAGCCATATAATACTTTCTAGTTTGGTTAACATCTCATTGAAGTGCAGTTGAAGGCCGAGAAAAAGACCCAGTGTCATGTGGGGCTTTGAGGCCCGGAATTAGCAAGGCGGGGGGATTTGCGATTTCAAATAAACCGGTCATAAACGTGATCTTTGTAGACACTAGTTGAGTGACCAACAAAGAGACGTTGCAAGTAACCTGTTGTTGCGCCCTCAACTAGGGACTGGGTAGTTGCCGTATGTGTGTCGACTTGGTTGCCTAGGTCCAGAAAGTAGTAGTTGCCTTGGAAATTCTGGAAACAGCCTTACCACAGGGCCCAGTAACAACGTTCTTATAGTGCATAATCATTCCCTTGGGCCTGCAGTTGCAGTGAACGTACAAAGACCGCGAAATTGCTTGAGGGCACATTTACTGGGTAATTACGGGAGACTCGTTACGGACTAACCCCTATGTGGAGCTATAGTCACAGTGTAAGCGTAACCCGTACGTTACCCTATAGTCCACACGTGATTCATGACAAAGATTTTTGACCAAAACAATCCCCTTCAATTCTTTGCATCGCCAATTTCTGCTTCTTCCTCTTCTTGCACGTGCATCCTGCTACGCTCCATCCCGATTGTTGCTAGCAACGACCTTTCATCACGTTTTCTGTCCCAGAGAATTCCTTTACTCTTCTCCTTCCGAGGATACTACTTTTACCTTTTATTGTGCAGTCAGAGCAATTAACCATGGCTGTCAGCGATGTAGCCCCCCCCCTCCCCTTTGAGACTGTATCGCTATATGTAGTTACTCGTTCAAAGAACCCAAATACCGGGTTTTCGACGGTGACTACGTGCAGCAATTCCTCCTTCGATGTCAAGCATGGTCACTAACTGAGTTTCCTTCTATAGCGTATCCGCGCGCTGTTCCCCAGCATCTTCACCGGAGACTATCAGGCACCTGATTGGATGCCCCCTCACCCGTCATCCCGCATGCCTTCTGGCCCATCTGAATGGGAGGAACCAGAGGAATGGGAGGAGCCGCAGGAGCCAGAGGCATTGGATGAATCACACTGGGCGACACAAGGCCGCCAGCCGTGGTGGGTTGACGAAAACGTAATCTCCTTCATTCGTCTGGAATTGTTCACCACCACCCCGTCGCCGGGTCCTTTCTGTGGCGAAGCCGGGGTCCCATACACCACCGCCAAAGGCCCCCGCCGCCGCCAGCCAATCGACAACACCGGCAAACCAACCGCGCCCCCTTTCAAGGCCAATTGGCTCTCATGGCGTGGCCTGCCCTATGACCAGGAGCACAGCCAATTGCTCAATCGTCATCCCGTTTGCCCAGAGAAGCTTGTGGGATCCCCGCTCCGTCAGATGTCCCTTTGTGGGATTCCATCTCCCGAGGTCTCTTTTGAAGTTTCGTAGCACGATTCTCCCAAAGAACCTTCGGATTCAATCTTGATCGGGCTCCATACCGATGCTCTTTCTACTGCCGCAGATGTATCACCCACAGTTCTGCTTATAGACCTTCCCGATGTTCAACCCGCTGTCGACAACGAAGATTCAGTATCCTGGCAACCCGAATTTCGCGTCACCGGAGGACGTGGGGAATGTAATGAGTTACCAGAAAATAACAGAACATGCGCCGTATCGTCTTTACAACCTGCGGAAACGGTCGGGCAAGATTACCTGCAGCCGACCACTAGTCCTGCTACCGACCATTATCAGCAACCCCCAAGCGACGATGTTATCGCCATCGATTATCCCTTTAGCAACACCGAAGATGATCTTACCCTTCTCGGATGTGAGTCACTAGGTGTTCATGCGACGCAAGCCATGGACGGTGTTATTTCTGACTCCGAAATCGAAGTGGATAGTGATGTTTGTCCAGGACGCTGGCCCATCCCACCTGGTCCTAATGGACATCCGCTCGTTCGGGCTATTCGACACGAGGACACGCCGAAGAAAAGGGTTCGCAGGACTAGTACTGCCGGCCGGTTGGAGAGCGCAAGCTTTAGCAGTTGGCCTCGGATTGAACCCTCTGGTTCCGCAATTATTACCTCAGCAGAGGTAACCCATGAATTCAACGGGGACTCTACTGTAACCCCAAGCATGATCGCTTGTCGGACTAACATCAGTCCCGTTGGTAGCCAAATCATCGATGCGGCTACATCTGTCCATTCTCCATCAGCAACACTTCTGCCGGCCCTGGACATTACCCGCGAAGGCACGAATCTTGAATATACCATGGCTAGACGGTCTAGTACCACTCCATCGACCCCACCTTCCTCTGTGTCAAGTCCACTTATCCCCGCATCTGATACGGTTGAGGCGGCGTTGGATGAACTGCCCAAATTGAGCCTGACAGGTAGTGAGCTCTCTAGCGTGTGGCCCCAAACGAAACAAGAAGACGAGCTCACTATTGGGAGTGGTGAACAAGAGTATGCCGTCCAACAGTACACCAAGCCTATTGACCAGATTGCTTCGGAGAGCGAAGAAGAAAACCTCGCTAGTAGCCCTTGCCTTACATTGTTGTCTCCCATGGAAGAATGTATGGAGGCTATGCCTAAGGTCTTCCGATATCAGCACAAGACTCTAGTTACAGAAGTTGCGACCTACCAGCCTGCGGAACGTGATCTTACCTCCGAAGCTGCCTGGTGGTCTGGCACCGAGGCTAAAGTTCCGTCTTGGGATCCCTTTTGTGACGAAACCACAGACTTGATTTCCCGCTCCATTGGACGTGGGTTGCTCGCTTCTTTCACGGCCGTCGAACAGGAGTCCGACTGGGACATTGAGGAGTACGAAACCCTTGAGCCCGAGAGTGACACGTTGGCAGGGATGTACGCTGCCGCTCGGATCCGGAATTCGGTGGAAAATCTCTCCAGTGATCCTATCAATCTCGCCATAGAACGTGGTTTGGCCGCCGCTGGTATTGATAGTACAGGCCACGCCTGCGTGATTTCCTCGCCCCAGCACGAGAGCTTTACGGCCGAGAGTGCTGCTCTGGCTGCACGCTACGGGGAAGCCCGAACGAGAACGAGATTGAGTTTATGCGATGTTCCGCGGCGTACCAGCGATACTTTCAGTATCTTCGGTGTGCACTTCGGGACTTCAGTTGCTAGTGACACAGTAGCTGCAAACCACAACAAGATGGATGCGTCGGACGGCAGCAACGAAAGCCTCTTCGACAGTCTTTGTGTCCATCTAGATGCCTCCCTGGAGCATGGCTACTCTGATACTACAAGGTGCACGTCTCCAGCCCAACCTTTGTCGCCGAATGTGACTGTGAATGCAAGCCACAGAGTACCGAGGGCGTTTCACGCTGTTGAAAACTCGATGTCATCACCTGTCAGTGCTGAACCCGATTCTGCCACATTCCAATATAATACTGGGTCGGGAAATGCAATGAGCCTCCCGTCGTTGCCTAACAAATTGCGGGCTCCGGTTTTCTTTTTGGGTGAAGAACTCCAGTTCTTATGGTAGTTGTCAAACACCTGTTTGCCAGTCGTCTGCCTTGGGCTGTCATAAGGCAAGACACAAACTTCACTTTCCAGGTTCACTACAATTTCCCAAGTTTTCGCTGGAGCGCATCGTGACAGTATTATATTTATATCCGATAAATGTTGTATGTATTGCGATGAATTGGCGGCATAGCGCTGTTTTGTATTACGTTTGGGGGATGATGGCAGTTGGGTTTGAAGGAAGTCATGGGAGCTTTTGTTATTAATTGATCGGTTTTTCTGTGATTCAAAGTCTATTCAAAGTTCACCTTCCCTTTGTCCTTGAATATTACTCAATCTATGTCCTGACAAATTTTCAAGTGTAGTTCCATACCATAGTTGAGTTGCCTGTTGTGAAAATGTTCAAACGCCTGCCACCAACAGGCAGGGATCGTCAGAAACATGTGGCGGACTGGGAGGCATCGGCATGATACAGCACCAAAAACAACTGAAACCTTTGGCATTCGACACTAGTGCATGTTCTATCTGGCATTATAGAGGATGCACAACCGGACCTTCCTATACAGTGAGAAGCGAAAAGATAGCGAGCAGCTATCAGACCAGGTACTCGACTTCACGGTGCGTCAAGGGTTCCTCGCACTGTCGAGCATATGCCTTGCTCCTGTGATAACCCTAACATGTGGTCAGACCCTACCTTTGACCGAGGTTGGTACGCATGCAGTCGAAGGGCTTGGGTAGTGCGCCAGATGTCAGCCTCTGCCCTGTCTGATTCCTACTTTTTAAGTGTTCGCTTGTCACTGGTAACTGTATAGAAATTGCACCCTATATGGACCATGATGAAGCGTTCCCCGATAACGACGTCCAAAGGTACCAACTCTCTTGGCGCAGTGGTATGCTGATGCCTCCCAGTCCGTCACAAGACCAAGAAGCGACCATTTTCTGGATGGTCGGATTAATTTTGGAGGAGAAGCAGAGAGGTTATTACCCACCCGCTGTAATGTAACCGACACTCAATATGCTGGCATATATCTGGTCTTCGCCTCGCTTCCCCTTGCCTGTCTTCTTCACTCCTACTCTGCTTCTACCTGGATCTCTGAACACGCGGGCACAGAATCACATTGAAAACATAAACCTGGACCTCATCGCCACACTCTGAAATGTACTGTGATCATTACACTGTAATAACCGGTGGAAAATACCACGATAGAAGTGACCCTCTCAGCCGAAGATGTCGGGAGACTCCCAACTAAAGCAAAACAATACAAAAGGACCCGGAATGAAACCACCGGAGTGGCTTACGATGATGATATAACACTCTATCTGCGTTGTCTTCTCATATCTAGACCATCAACATGGCGAACCAGAACGTTGTCAAAAAACCGTACAAGCTTCCAATCTTCAGGCGTCGCACCTGTTTTGACACTCTGAAGCTGTATCCCACGCAAGTAAACTGCACAGAGCATTGATTTGATCTTGACGTCGTGTGTGACGCTCATGCACGGGAAATTAAGTTATACGCCGATGAACGAATGATCAAAGGCGCCAGTTAAGATTGCCGTTATAACGTTGTTTCACCTGAGAATTACAAACGATTGGTTGTGTGGTACAGATGGCCATGGCCCGGTGTAATGAGCATTCTTGTGGCAAACCACGGAGCCAAATCTGTATCACCTTACCCTCGCATAAGATAGCACATATATTGCCACCGTCGTTTCTCCTGTTCAGGAGCAAGTCGGCTGTAGCCTAGATGGGACCACGGTAGGAAGGCTGTGTAGTGAAGGCTCACTTGGCTGCATTATTTGTGGCATCTTGCCATACAGGTTCCGTAGAGCGCCGATCATCCGAATTTACAGCCCTTTGTTTGTTGTACCTCATGGGTTTCCAGGTTACCTATGATATTATGTGTCGTTAGTCACGCATGATCATCACCGCGAGGTGTCATCCATTTCTTTGTCGGTGTCTATGTCTTCCCATTGGTCTTCCGTCGTCGTGTGAAAGCCATTGATTTTGGAACGTCTACTCATCCGAATAACGTATCATTTGTATGGGGAGTAACAGGGACATCATGGGATTGACCTGCTTCCGCGCTCCTCCCACCGTCCCGCGTTTCTACCTTCATTATTCGACTTCACTTTTCGTTTTGCCTTAGGCTTTCACTTTTGGCTAGAAGACGTTCCGTGTTAGTCTGCTAACACACGTCGCTGACCTGACCTGGCTCTTCATGCCCGTGTTGGAAGTCAGCTACCAAACCGAGGTCGGAATAGAGTTACCGTAATTGTGGTGTACCACAACATTGTCTTACAAGGGACCCATGTTTCGTCATAGGTGGTTACACACCACCTAGCATGTGTTGTATAGCCTCAGTGAGTTTCTAAAGTGCCTAAACACATTCTGCCAGACATATGATGTTTCTAATTGACATTTTCAAGCGAGCGTGTGATAAAATTTGTCAATCAAGAGACTTACTAGTATACCAGCTATCAGTTTAAAATTGGTGGTGGTTGAGATGACCCCTCAACAAGATCTCTGTCAGCCTTAGGCAACGTGGCGCGGGGTTGACAACCAAACAATGGATTTTGTTGGTTAGTGATGCTTGGATAGATGGTTAATGAGTAATAGCCTGCTTGATCCTCAATGAACCCAAACAGGCTACCGGTCATAAACAGTTGCACAGCAGTCTACTGTGGTAAAAAGCATGTCATTCAAGATGGTTATGGCGTTCACAGCGATCTTCAAGGCTCAACTCTACAGATGCGACGTCACGGAAGATACCATAACGCCAATTAAATCATGACATGATCAAATCTCTCTATTATGTAGCATGTTTGGGAAGAATTGCAGTTTTGAAATTCCATCTTGAAGGCGGGTAGTTAGACAGATAGCCTTGCCGTTAGACTACTGACGACCGATCTAGAAAGCCAGGGCTTTTGTACCCCCTAGACACTGATATCAATTGTGATGTGTCTGAATGCAGAAACATACGAACGGCAACTAACAGGTGCCCACTAGATTATAATGCTTTCACATGTTTCCCAAGCTGACTTAGAAAATATAATCCGGATATGTGCTTGAATGGCCGTACACCACTAATTCGACTTGACCGTGTAGATACATCTGTCGAACTCTGGGCGATTGACCCGCAGTCAAGTATGTTGCATGTCACATCCACATATTGGAAACCGCAATGGTTCGTATTGGTCGCCTGCAATCCCTGTATCGTTGAGATTAACACCATATTATAACTGATCCTTCCGTAAATCATAGAAGATATAATAGCGAGGAGAATTAGTGTATGTACGTATTTTGCATACAGAAAACAAATAGAATCAGACTAATCATACAAAGGAAATCAAAACTCCCCTCCCCGACACCCAACAGAAAGTCAAAACAAGGAAAAGAAAACGAAACGACCCAGCATCCCTATCAGCCGAAAGCTATACCCCCGCACACAAAAGATATCCATACATATGCCTAACCAAAAATTCCAGGCATCCACAACAATAATTCCATACTTGAATCCTCACGTGTGCAACGCCCAGTACCATGCCAGCATGATAGGCATATATACCGTCATTTGAACAGGCAACAACTGAAGGTATCAGTGACAACAAGACATGGTTGCCGCCAAATCCAAAAACGATAGAGTGGGTTTAAATCAGTTGTCCCAATTGGTATAGTTCCGGCGCCGATTAGGACGCAAACCCGCAAGACGTTCGTTGTTTCGCACATATTTCTTGGTGCTCACAGATCTCTCAGTGGTCGTTGCTCCGTTGGCCGTACCAGAAGGAAAGTCTTTGACATGGGATCTGATACTCTTGAGGCCAGTCTTGTAGTCGGTCTTGATCGTAATAGTCGTTGTTGTCTTCTTGCACGCCTGGCGACGCTTCACAACTCGTGATGTCCTCTCTCTGGGTGCGCCAGTCTTTGGAGCATTGCGGAATGACTGAGGCTCGATGATATGCGCCTCAGAGATAGGAGCTTTGCCCTTGTATGAGCTGCATGTGCGTAAGGCAACCGGTGATAGTGACTGTTGGGAACTGGTTATACATTCCTGGGTAGGCTGCGAGTAGGCAAAGGCAGCATTCTCTTTGGCAGCCTCAGCAGAAATAACAATGACCGATGACAGGAATGGGGTATGACGCGCTGGTCTTAGAGGTGGCAAGGTTGTGAATCTCAAATCTTCCCTCAATGGTGCTGCTGCGAGAGAATCGTTGATGTTACGCCGATTTTCGACGGTGATAGGAATGGAGTTATTCGTAACGTGCGACTGGCGACTGGCGTCAGAGTTGGAGGTACCCCCGCTCAATAGTTCGTGACGATCGATAGCCCCGCTGCTTTCGTGTCCCTTTGATCCGTGGCTTTCGGGGGTTGCATTGTTGATGGTGGCATGCAACTGATCGGAGACGCTCTTAATGGGAATGCGTTCTAGAGATGTAGCTGAGTCTTTGACTGCGCCGGGCAGTAGCAGGGTGTCTTGGAAAGTAGCCGAATTGTCTGGGTCAGTGGGAATCTAATCCATGGACTCAGATTCAACTTCAGTATCTTCCTGGGGACGGTTTGTGTCATGTCTATCGCGAGGGTCGTGGTGATAGACATCATTGTTGGCGATTGCAGCATCGAT
Organism: Huntiella omanensis; assembly: GCA_000833645.1. NCBI lineage: Eukaryota > Fungi > Ascomycota > Sordariomycetes > Microascales > Ceratocystidaceae > Huntiella > Huntiella omanensis. Next base: position 38,465 of record JSUI01006534.1, on the reverse strand, counting down.
CGAGGCAGGACTAGTAAATGATTCATTGAAGGCGGCCGTGATCCCGGCGGCAATGCGGCGAATGGGCGTGACCGGACTCAGCCACTCTGGAAGTAGGCTGCGACGCTTCTGGCCGTTGGCTGGAGAATAGCCTTCCGGTTGGGAAGCATCATGAACGATGTCGTTTGGCGTAATGGTCGGCATCACGAGATTGAATGATAATTGGCGTGAATCTCGTCGTTGTATGTATATTTGTAATTGCTATGATGATAGATAATAGATGGTGTAGATGGGTGCAAGTGCAACTGTGTAGATGCAAGAGAAAAAAGAAAACGGAGGAAAGATTTTGTTTGGGAAGTATTTTTCTCCAAGCACATAAAGTATGTTTACAAGCATGTGCAATTGCAAGGATATCCCCAATGAGGAAATATTACACCCAGCACTCTTTAAAATACGGGAAAATATTTTCACCGCTGCAAATGGATATATTAACAGTGACTCCAGTAAAGTGCGTTGGGGCTTTAAGATATATATGTGCTCTGTAAGATATCCATGATATTCCTGTACTATCACTGTATTTACAGAGATGCACCCGCTGCATACACCTAGGCCCATCAAATACCACATGACTCTCTGGGCCTCCATTTGTCTCCTTGGTACCAGTTATGAGGCATTCGGAACGCCCCGAGTTGTTAATAGCTCGATCCCCCAACTAGTGATATGGGTATCTACTCCCTTGGAATAGTTAAAGGTTAACGTAAAAAGGGAAAACCCGCTCGAAGATTGGCCATCGTCTTTGGCATTTGGATGATTGGTGTCTCGTTTTTGCCTGCTTTTAGGTCTTGTTCCGCGGACCCAGCCAAGCTGATCAAAGACTCGTTTTGGCGCCAGCACGGGGGACTTATTCTATAGGGTTACCAACCCGTTCTTAGGGTCATCACAGTCACGTGCGTGAATGTACTACGGACTCTCGGAATTGTCAACGTTTGATGAGGGTACGTCGTGATTGGCGTTGTTCCAGGAGCCGGGTTTGTAAACATCGTCAACAGTGAATCCGCTGGGAACCCGATGGCTAACGCAATGTAAAACTGCGAATAACATTTCACTAGGCTGTCTATTCATTGTTTGATCCTTTTAGACCCAAGTTTTCAAAGTATTAGTCGCAATGTAACTCCGCTAAACAACTCCATGACCCGGGGAAGCCGTATAGTCTATTATGGCAACTTCAATTATGTAGTTGGCATTGTCAATTCTCAATCATATCGTATCGCCGTACGTAGGAAGCCGCAACATAATATTTATCCCGTGACATACAATTGCGTTGGTCCAGGTAAACTACAACCTGATAGAACCCCTCCAATTCCTGAATATCAAAATGACTGCACAGTTTCCCCGCCATGTGATCCTTGGGACCTCCGGAACCTTCGCACAACAGAGCGCAACATGGGAGGATCTTGTTTTGCGGCAGTTCTAATGATATTCAAGGCCAAGGTGTGAGATATCTGATACCCGAGATAGGACATCATCACGGTAGTTTTTTAATCCAGACTCCGCAACCTCTCTTGCGGCTCAATGTAGTATGTAGTGCGCTCAAGCAATCACACAACAGCAATTCTGGAGTTTGGAACCTTTTTAGTTCTAGATAAGAAGTAATTGCTCTACTTGTCATTTGACTTGATACTTCTCGGTGCCTAGGTAATGACTTCCTATGTACTTTTATTGGGTCTCTACGGTAACGGAAGGATATTCAAGAAATATCGGATGACGATTCACGTGTGGATACTAGAATATACGTTATGGGTAGATGTGTATCGATTTTCTTGGTTCGGAAAGCACTTTGATTTTTGACCTGGATGCTGAAATAGTCTTTTGGACTTTTGCGTTCTTGCTGTCAAGAATTTCTGCTCTGACACAACCTGTGTCTCTCCGTTTTCTCCTGTCGCTTTTTAAGTTACAAATCCTCGCATAATACTTCTCGATATCGGTCGCACTTTAGTTTCCTCACTGCTGCCATTGATTTTCCACTATTGATCATAAGTTGATATATATTCCGAGTCGCTAATCGGCCTTGATTCCCTGGTACTGCGACAGATACTTTATCTTTCCGTGTCCATCATCATTTCTTGCAAGGCCATCACCGCTGTACGTCCACTTATTCTCTGGGCAGCGAAACAGAGCTTGGCGACCCAACACTTCACACCGCCACCAAAAATACAGGCATTTTAATACGCACAATCCGCCATGAATATTCATCATTCTCAGGTAGAAATCTTACCACAGGAGACACACCCCTTCGACGCTCACGAAGGTGGAAGCCTTCACGCCGGTAAGTATTTGCCCCGCCATGACCCATGAAACTTTCTTTTCCTCAACAAGTCCAACGACGACACCAATCATCTAACACGTTTCGCCACAAAGAGCAAACTGCGCTCGGCACACAGGAAGAATCACTCCTACCAGACATTATATTTGAGAGTGCTCACGTCGACTCATCCGTACCCACATCAACACCAGAGGACGACATACATTCCGTCATCTACTTTGAAGAGGATTTCAATCTCAACCTTATATCTCTAGTGAATGCGGAGCCCGATGATGAGCTGAACGATGGGTCAGGAATAGTGTTTGCTATGGATTCTGCCGGGAGTGGCGACTAGAAGTCAATGGCTTTCCCCATGGATCCCGAAACAAACGCCGCATGGGGTAAGCAAACTTCCAAGGACGAAATCTGTTGGTCAGTCTCTAACGTATTTTATGGAACAGATGCAGTGGACCCCGTCAGCCTTGATCATGATACTCTTGATATCCTCACGTTTCGTTCTGTTATAGTCCCACAACTTTTCCCTGGTAAGTGCGACTGCTAGATATACCCAACTGTGCAAAGACTAACATGAATTGCATTTTAGACACCCCGCTTGTCATCGTTTCCCGGGATGATTACTTTCGCATTCTCGACCAATCCAAGCGTCGGTGGGGGCTACTCAGAGTAGCCAGACGGGACTTCTTCCCTACCGAAATGAGCCTTCTGCATACCGGGCAGGTTATAGACCTTTTTCGAGGCAACATCCAGCCCGTGCATTGGCCTCGGGGACTTCTGACCAGGCAAGACCTGAGTTCGCTCGCCTTGATAGACGGACACGTGAACTATAACATCATGGATGCCATGATGTACTGGCTGGACATTTACATCAACCGCCGCCTGGACCAAGAAAACCTCTCGGGCTTTCCTGAACGCTCGGTTTTGGTCCAGGGCCCGTCTTTTTTCAGTAAGATGACTGTTGATGATGGGAGCCATACTGATTTGGCTCTAAAAAAACGGGGAGTCACAGTTAAGAACTTCCATAATCTTGAGACCATAGCCATCCCCGTGCACTTCGAGGATCATTGGTCTCTGGTGATCGTGAAGCCGTTCGCCAAACAGATTAGTCACATGGATAGCTCGAGTGGACAAGGCGCGGAAGAAATCATCCGGATTGCTTGTGCATGGCTGGCCCATTTTCTAGACAGTGACTACGAGCACGAGCATTGGACGCAGTCACACCTGATGACGCCGATCCAGACCGGTGTGTTCGATTCCGGTGTGTTCACAATGCTGAATGCAATTTGTGTAGTGTTGGGTGTGAGTCCTTTCACGGTTTACCACACAGATTTGGTGAACCTGTATCGATGCCATTTGATTGCCTTATTAATCAATGGGGGCTTTCATGGAGAATACGCTCTCGGCGAAATATAAGCTCGTATTGGTTGGTTGCGGGAAATTGATACCACGAGGGTAGATGTACGTTATATAATGACTTCAGAACGACGAGCTACGTCAAACATTATGGATTATGTGATAGGCTATGGAGATAATGTGATGAGCTAGTGACGGCCGTTGTATTAGGCCGGTGTGCAATGTTTTGAAGATATGGTCTCTTCTCTTTCTTTTCCTGCTATGTTCTCCTCTCTTATGTCGAGATAGATTATTAAACACACGGTGAGCGAGAGATATTGAATACAGACATCTGGACCTCCTGGTCGTACTATGACATTCAACTTGATATCCCTGCTTGACGATAATTCATGCTCATTTTGATCGGTTGTTCACAGGAGTTCTATACGTACAGTTCCAAGTTGTGTGCATGCCATGGGATGTAACTTCTCCCTACGCTTCTTGCTGAGACGTTTAGTGCCCCAAGACACGGCGCGCCTTCGAAATCATACACCAGCTTGCTCGGTGGTGAATAGTTGTAACCTTGGCGTGATTTGATCAATACCCCTGCCAGAACTGTCACCACTCCTTTTAGTTGCAATCCACGGCCACCACCTCGTTCGCGAGCAAGTGTTCACCCGCTTATGATCCAACTACAGCTAACACGTTCCGCATTCCTCAAATGTCGTCCATTCCACTAGGCCTGTAACGACCATATTCCCCTTTCAGAGTTGAGTGGCCATACCAACCCAATTCATCTGGACGACATGTAGAGATTGCTGACTCCTCGAACCAACTGACCGAACAACCACAAAGTCCGAATATAACGATACCGGTGTAAGTAGTGGAATGCCATGGTGTCACGGGAAGTAGCTGTGCCAGATGAAGCGACTGTTTATTAATAGGAAGATCATCACTGACCAGGTCTGGCAAAATATCTTGATACACACAGGCTTGGTAGGTCTGCTTATCTTATCTTGTTCCACGATCAGGTATAGTCAAGTTAGCATCCGGTTCATTTCGGGGTACACATTGACATCGTCGGGTATTGGAGTTACACACTTAATATCTCAGTCTTGAATGAAGTATTACCTCTTTGGGGATATGACTGGCATTACAAGGCCTAATCGAGTATATCACATGCCGGGGCGGAACATTGAGGGTGTCATACGAGCATGTTGACTGCCTTGTCTCACCATACTGTGGAAACAATCTCAGCTTTTGATAGGCCATTCTCACTAATATGGCTATTGATGTGCTCAACAAACCCAAAATTGTAAGCAAATCGGATTGTTGCCGTTGGCAATGGCATACAAACGGATCATAGGCAGACTGCAGCAACATGAGGACTCACATTAATCTGTACAAGGCAAGAGCCTCAATGCACCATTATGAAAAAGTGAAGAGCACCACAATACACCTGACAGGAATCCCAAAGCTGAACAAGAATAGCTGGAGATCTTAGCCTAAGTCTAATGAATTCAGGCACTTGAAATGCCACATGGGATACCAAATAATTAGTTGATGTTTTGTGTTGTCGGTTTCGTCTACCTTAAGGCTCAGAGCCTTTTGTTGTTATTGTTATTTTATTTACCGTCTACCTAACTGGCCTTACCTATCAATATGACCACTCTCCAGGCAACGACGGAACAAAATGGAGTTGGCATCCCAGTATCCTCCGTTGAGTGGTTGGTTATTGTGAGAATGCATGAGTATACAGGTCCCGCAAGACCAAATAGAGAGCTAGATGAAAAAGTTATAAGTTGAAATAGAACAAAACACGAAAGCACTGGGAGGGTCTATACTCAGTCCGGCCTGAAGGCTCTACGCGGAGTCCAGGCTCGTCCTGACGTCTACGACCTCCAGCCAATCCAGTCATGAAATCACCATTCTGGCGCCGCAGAGAGCTTTGCTTGTCGAGTTTGGGTATCCGGAGTGTGAAACTTGTTTCCTCCGTCCTCCATCTCACAAAGGGTGTGTCTGCTACGTTATCAATACCGTCCATCAAATTTGAGGACACAAAGAGACACATCAGGGACGGAACCTTCTTCTGAGAAGGCGTTGAAAGCGAAGGTAAGAGGCCTTTAATATGTCCATACTCAGGAGAAAAAGCTCTTGCGAGAGTCAAGAGATCCTCACTTGGCAGCAAGCGATCAGATTGGGCTTAGGAAGAGTCGAGACTCTGGAAAAACGAGGGAAAATGGGAGTGGTTTGTGGTTTGATACGACTGACCAGGAATGGGGCATAATCGATCTCGCGTCCAATGGAAATGGCATCTCCAGGCCCGAAAGTACCATTCCGAGGGTATCACGGAAGAAGGTTGGTAACCCGGTGCCACTGGTTGTTGTATTCTTTAACGTCTACCCGAACAGCGCGAACTATCAATACGACGGCACCCGGTGCCACAAAATATGGGTTCCATATAGGACCCACTTGGTGCCGATCTGTACATACGACCATAGCCTGTGGAAAATACGGGGTCCCGTCTGCTCCCCCATAGTCAAGCCACAGAGCGCTGGATTAGTAGTACGGTGGGTGACCACGTGCGAATACCCGGTGTTGTATGTAACTTTTTAGACTTTTTGTTCACTTGCAATTGTTCAACATCCTCGAGACCCCACGCGGGGACGGGGCTCTCAGCGCCTCGTGGCGCCTGACTTTTTACGTAGGGTTAGGGTTATCGACCTGATGAAACCGCGATATTCTCAAAACACGAAGGCGCCTGGCCAATGAACTAGTGGTCGTTGTTATAGACTCCTTAGACTCCGAATTGCTCACCGCAATACGACACAGTATTCGGATTTTCGCGATGAGAACTATAGCCATGGAAAATATGCCGCCCGAAAGGGCTATCCGTGATGATACTCATCGACATGACCTGGCTCACAACATTATGAAGTAGAACTTGGTAGCTGGCAGATTTACAATACTTTGAAACAGTACTATTTGAAGTGATAGTACCTCCAGACTGTACATATTCAAGACCCGTTGGTTGCGGCACGCGGCACACAGCTTCTCTACAGTTCACCAGCTGCCCATACATTGATCTATAAGATTCTAGCTACATACAAAAGGATATATCAGCAATGTCCAGATGAAGCTAACTGTCGGCATGTTATGCAGGTGATCGCCAGATGTTTAACAAGGCTGCTGTTCGGGATAGACCATTGCTTCCCGACATACCTGCTGCAAGTGTTTTTATGGCTTAGGAAGGCCCTGTGTAACAAACCTCTTGTTTGCTCTCCAGCTATGCTTTCGTCTATTCTTCGACTTTTCAATCGCCCATGACAAGTAGTTTTCACCACACATTGTCTCAAGGCCCGCGCTTTGCTTTGCTCACTGTTGCTATTGATAGTTGATGGTTTCCATATCATTTGATCGCTGGTTCTGGAACTCTCCCCGCACTATAGTCTTGCAGACTTGTTTCATCTTGTTCTCGTTTGTCTCGGTCATATTTGCTCAAAACATCATCTTGTGCTGTAGCTGTATTCGTCCCACGTCCAGCAGAGCACAAAAGGTCCGCGGACCACATTTAGAACCTCCCGCTAACAAGTGACTACAATGGAGTCGACATCACTATCAACGCATACATTCCCATACCATTTCCCCAGCATGGACGAGCTTCATCCCGAGGGGCAAACTGTAGATGAGGGAACCCACGCCGTCACTAATGATGAATTATAACATCGCATCGCAGATAGATAGATCTCCCGCCACGATTGAACTAACTCTCACTTTCTCGCACGGCCGGCCGACAGCAGTCATAATCTAACAATTGTTGTTCTCACAGAGTCATTGGAGCCCACCCCCCAGATCAACAAACCCTGGTAGCCATATCATCTGGTTCGGTAATGGCTAACTCCAGGACTTGCCCGATTTCATACCTTTACAGGTGGCCTGTTTATTTGTCCTTTTGTTGTACTTTTAGACTCTACTACAAAAAGTTCCATAATTGAACTTGGTTGTGAATATCTTGCGTTGAAACGACTCCCAGTGCTAGGCTGATTGAACTTGAGTTTTCCTGAAATTGTTGATACATTCACGGAGGTTCTGTAATTCCAGTGGTTCAAATTGCTAGTGAAAGTATGCTTTATCGGCGATAACTGGCATTTTGGATGACTTGAGTGCCAACTCAGCCGCCCGAAAGAACTCTATCTTGGAAGTCTCTCGCTTTAACCCGACCATACCGGCTAAGTTTCATCTGGCCGGTTCCATAACGAGAGATTCAACATGGAGCACCTCACCCTGTAAATCTCCCACGTACATGTGGGCATTGTTTGTGATGTTGTTTTTCAAGTTTGGTCCGCGTACCAGTGGTGCTACCTCGGACTAGATCATGATACCTTAGCAAAACGTATCACAATGAAAGGTGTCAGTTCTATTCGGGAATGTTCAAAGCCAACATGAAATGGATGCAAGCTCGTGGTGATGTCTCGTATATACGGTGTCATTTTTTCAACCCATTTCTTTCGAGTTATGTTGTCCGGCGAGCTACAGCAAGCATCGGCGAGCGTGGACCAACGCCCAAGGTTATAAAGACTTCCAACTGTGTCGAGGTTCTAACACCATGACTGCTTAAGTTGCCATCAATTCTAGCCATAGTATTGCTCTGTCATGGCTTTTAGTCACCGGAGGTAATGCCACTGGCCGATGTACCGTGTTTGGAAGCAGTACCCTTGTGGATGAACATTCGCCCTGCTACTCCAACTGCAGCTACAACCACGTCTCACTCGTAGCGATCTCAACGCACTCTTGCTAGCGTTTCTTTAGGAGCTACACCAGTACCACTGCGCCAAAAAATGGATCCTTTGGTCTTTGTTATTTGTGTCAATGACATCAGCGCTTATAAGGGTTGCGCCATCTGTTGCCCAACCCAAAGCCTGACTATCACCAACCCTAACAGGGCCCTGCAGACAGGGGACCATCTGACAACCCTGCTGATCAATGTGTAAGCAGTATGGTGAGGTAGTGTCACGGGAACTACTATTAAAGAAAACACTCATATATTAAGATGGATAATTCTAACAAGAATCACAGTCCGGGAGAAGATTTGATGTATGTATGTACATAGTGGCTCTGCTGATCTTATCTGGCTCCAGGTGTGAATCCTGACACTGTTAACTAACCCAGTCCGGCCTGGTCCGATATGATAAACAGGCTTACTAAGCCTGACTATATACAACTCTTCTCCCCACGCTAGACTGATAAGTTTCTCCTCGTTTAATAAAACTGTCTTTCTCTATAACAACCTTTTCCACATACGTGATCACAACTATCTTTCTTTCTTCAATTAAGAGTTCTCTACCTCCATCGATTGAATCTATTCCGTCTATTACTAAGTTTCATTTATCATTCAAGTCCTCTTTGCTCAATATGCCTTTCACCGCCGTCCTCTCCCACGTGACCCAGTAGCCCGACTTCCTGGTCACCCTGACCGATCTGGCTAACGATAATCACGTAGCCGATCTCATTGACCCTATCCCGCGCAACCGCGCCACTATCCTCGCCAATCCTGATTTGCGCCCGGATCTGTCCTCTGTCATGCCGTACCCCGAGCTCATCCCCATGCCCGCCTCGCTCCGCGATTCTGGACCCACCCGTGCGTCCCGCCCCACCACCCTCGAGCAAGACGAGCGTGTGTACCAGTATGCCGTGGACCAGCGCAACCAAGTCATTGCTATGGGCCAGCACCAGGTTGAGACCATCAAGGATGACTTCGCGGCTTCCGTTGCAGCCTATAAGCAACAGTTCAAGGGCCGGAAGGTTGTATGGGACTGGCTCTGTGAGCATGTTACCAGTGCCATCATGGACGGCTTCGAGGGCCCGGATCGTGGTGACATCGGTCTTGCTCTTGATAAGATCAAGTCGTCGCTCGCTGTCTCGGACACCTCCCTCCAGACAGCTATGAGCGAGCGGTACGAGACGGCCATGAGCTCCATTGCCAACATCCCGTCTGGCAAAACGGCCCAGAAGGCGCATCTTAACAATTGGCTCCAAGAAGTCAACGCCTGCAAGGATGCGGGACTTCCTGCCATGCGGGAATCGGCCACCTGGTTCCGGACGTTCCGCCGTTACGCTGAGTACTCTCGGAAGTCTTGGTGTAACCACTTCTCCGACGCTCGACTCAGCCAAATCCAGAGCAACCGCCTCACAACCCAGGAGGTACACGATGCGCTCTACTACCATCTCCACCTTGACGACCCTGAGCCGACGTCTTCAGCCATGACCTTCATGCTGAAGAATCAGCCCACCTCCTCCCGGAACGACAGACGCCCGCAGTCCCAGCACCGCCAGTCGTCTGAAGATGCGCCCTCGGCAGCCAGGCGCACTCGCAACCGTACCCGCCACGGCCGTAAGCAGGAGATGCGCCGCAACGCTTCCGAAGCCCCTCAGTAGGAAGTTGGCAGGGCTCGTATCACCGATGCCGAGCCTGAGCCACCCCCCAAGCGCGTATTTGTTGCGACCGATCGAGCATCTCTCCCGCCGCTCCCTGGTCCGTCACTGCCATTCAGAGCTATTATGTGTGACGATTGTAGGAAATAGAGCCCATATGGAAATACCGATCGGTACCGAGGCAGAAATGAACGAGCTTGGAACGGGCCAAGAGGGGCGTGAAGAGTGCTCCTGTGGGGCTACTTGAGGGGTATATAAAGGGATGACGAGGTCTCCCCATCATCGATACTTGGAAGGGACAATACAAGAGCAATTCAATTCTAAAGGTTATGAGCCCGGCGCGGTAATTCCAAAACGCGCTCTTGTATTTTACTTTCACTTTCGATTTACCTTTTGTTATTCAATCCCCACGCTTCATGTCGGAGATGTTTTCTACGAACATTCCGGAGATGAATGTCACCTTGTCCGGCAGCAATTGGCAGGCCTGGAAGGCGGAGTTACTGAAGGTCCTTAATACAGTGGGTCTTGTCGGTATCATCTTGGACGATGACAACGAACATCTCGCCCTTGAGAAGGATGTCCGTAAGGTTGCGGCTATTATGAGCACCGGCCTTAACGGAGACTGGGTTGAGCAGGCTGACTGGTGCGCAGACCCGGCGGCAACTTTCCGAGCTTTGCGGGAAGAGAGTCGCGGGCACTTAGGTGAGGCCATTCACAAAGCGGCGGATGCGGTGCTGGCTTCGAATTATACTGGTGCCATCGGGTCAATGTGGAAGGCCATGAAGCGCCATCGGGATCTCCTGCGGGAGTTTGAGCGTCCTGAGGGTGTCCCATACGCTACCGATGAGGCGTTGATGCAGCGTCTTCTCTTGGCTCTCCCCAACTTTCTTCGGTCGGTCCACGTGACTGGTGAGATTCAGAACAAGTCTATTCCTGAGATTGTCACTGATATGATCACCGCGGAGGAGATCGAGAGAATGGTTGTTGTCCCTCACGCCCCTCCCGCCCCTTCTGTCCTCCAGGCTAACACTGTGTCGGTTGCCTCTGGGGAGAAGAAGACACGCCGGAAGAAGAATAACGTGTGCCACTTTTGTGACAAGGACGGCCACCTCAGAGCTAACTGCCCGCTCCTAGAGTACTCGCGGGCGAACTACAGTAAGCCCCCTCATCCTTCTATGATCGTCGATAGCGGCGCGACGCATCACATGAGCAGGTCGCTAACATCTTTCCAGCTCGATCGCTGATTTCCACCAGCGCCTTTTCGAGCGCTCCCTGCCATTTAACCCGGTTTTGGGTAACCCTAGCGTTGGCCATGTTACACTCTCACAAAAATGACAAGTTCAGGGTGCACCAGATTGTGGTACAACTCACTTACACATCTACTATCTCCTGGGGGAACGGGCCTCGCGCTGGTCAGAACGCCGCCTAAATTGACTCACTCTCGTCACACATTTGTTGTGTCTGTGAGAGTGTGTTGTGACCACTCAATACAGATAGCTACCCAGCCACACGTACGGACGCCACAACGACCCACTGTAGAATAGATCCGAGCGCAACGGCAGACTCTGCACATATGCAGGTCTCCGTGGTTGTTGTGTCTGTGAGATATGATGTATGAGAGATGATCTATTAGAGTATCTACGTATCTACGCTAGGAGAGGGGGCGTAGGCCTATATACCATGGGCCACGTCCCGAGGCCGGAGGCTGGGCGTGGCTGCTAAGCTACCCCAAGGGGTGGCCGAGCAGCCGGTTGTGGTGATGGGACCGTTGGCTGGGGCCAACAGGCATCGGTCACAACACATTTGGTTCAGGTGGATTTTTCGTTCCAATTATCGCGACTTTGTTCACAGCACCGACGACAACATCTTTTCCACTGCTTGCATCAACACCTTTCCCGCTAGTCCCTCCCACTTGCTATACACAATGTCTAACCAAGCTCCCGCCAACGATTTGACAATTCCCAGTACGTATTTCCCAGGCTGCTGATGGCATGATTTAAAGACATTCCTTCTGACCTTATCTAGTTCACACCATCGCGCCGAGTGCCACTGTGNAACTTCAACCAGTTGATCTCAAAGGAGGTGTGGAGAACGGAAATGGTGTTAGGCAAACACCATCGCGTATACCGACCGAGCTGGCGTAAGACCTTCAAGAAAGACTGGAAGGGTTTTGCAAAAATGACAGTCAAAGACAGGGAAATCAGGTCCATGAACACAAATCCAGATAAGTGGGCATGCGGCTGCGGTGAGGCCTCGCTTCACCGGTTTCTACTGTGCAAACATCTGGTGCACTGTTATGAACGAGTCACAAACCTAATCAAGTTTTCGGACAATGTCTGCCGGCTCCGCGAACCGCCTTACTGGAAGGACGAGCGGCTGGTTGTGAGGGATGACTTCCGGAGTGGTGACATGGATTTCTATCGTGATGACGACGAATCTGCTGCCTCCTCAATTTCTGGGGACGACTTTAGCTGCAGGGAGTACCAACAAGACGACACTGGTTCTGATGATTCGGATTCCAGTGAAGACTCCTTTTGGTATGGCTCCGATTCAGATAATGACATGCCACTTTCCGAACAGGAAAATCTGATTGCTGAGGCAAGGCGACATGTCGATATCCTTGAAACCCAGAAAAGCCGTGGAGCCGCGGGTTATGTCAAGGACGCAGGTCGCCGGCTAAAGCCCTTCTTTAAGCTCTTTGAAGGGGCTAAAAAATTCTTCAAAAAAGGCAAGAGAACGAAGACTTGGGACAGAAGTGTTCCCCCAGGTTCCAAGTACTACCACTATCTTGCATCCGATACTTTCTGAAGTCTGTGTTAGTGGTTTTTCAGGTCTTGGTATAGTTCTTTTTAGGGTCTTTATATCGTTGTTTTAGTTTGTGTTCTCCAACATGGGGGAAACCTCGCGTGGAGGAGATAAATGACAAGCTAATCTAACCCCCCCTCTTCCCACAGTATATCTCTTCCACCACGGGACTGCGCATACGCGCGGTGTATGTACATACGCCTTTGAGCGACTTGTACGTAGACGTCTGAGTGCCCCGTTGGTGCGGGGCCTAGCCGGCGCCGGAGCCGTCGATGACGGACTCGGTTAGGATACAGTGGAGAAAGCTCAACATTTGCCTGCGCCTGCCCTTGTCTGCTGGGTGTTGTAGACCCTCCCAGCGTGCCGCTACGCTTCGCAAGAGAGGAGATGCGCGATGCGACTGGGTGTGCGAAAGTGACAGATTCAGAGGTGGTGGCTGGCCGGCCAGCGCTGTCTGCCGGGGACGGGATGGAGAAGAAAGTGCGGAGGTACCCCTGGGCATAGTGAAAAGAAAACTAGGGGTATCTGAACGGGGAGTCATAGTGAAGACCAGAGCCGGTGATGTCGCGTCAGCCACTGGCTGGGTTTCTACACATATATGTACATACATACATATGTAGTGACTGTCGGTACTGGAAAATGGAACTGATAGACACCGTTCTCTCTACATAGAATCAGACTTTCTTCCTCGATTATCTCGGAATCACGCAATTCTGTGATATCATCAAATCTTTACAACATCACCGCCTACCAGATATCACATTTTACAACGCGAAATTTTTGGACGACCGACCTCCTGTCCTTATCACCTTGTTCACATATTGCAACACACCGAGTGTCAATTGGAGAACCTGTATGTACAACAGTTTCCATTTGTGAAGTTATCAAAGACTAACGCGCCTGTTTCCAGCAGCCTTACTTAATCCGCAACACTTACGCCAACCATCGAAAATGTCAGGAAAGGACATCATTCACGAAAGGGGCGATGTCAAAATTGTCGATCTGACGATGGAGTTGAAGTCGGAGTCAGAGGTGGGAATGTCGGAAACCGAGTGTGTAGTTCGGAGTACAGCCCGGGGGAAGAAGGGGAATACAGCGTCGAGAGCGTCGGGCAAGGCCGTAAATGCAGTTCGGAGTACAGCCCGGGGGAAAAAGGGGAAGGCAGCGGGGAGAGCGTCGGGCAAGGCCAGAAGTACAGTTGATGAGGACAAGGAGAAGGTAGTGTCATTGCCGCCGAGGAGGACCCGGTATTTCTTCGGACGATTACAGGCGATGAAAGCGAGCGCAGCTCTGGAGGGGAAGAACAAGGCAGTGCCGAGGGCGTTGGCGAAGACTGGGAGTGCAGTTCGGGAGGAGAAGTGGAAGACTGTGCTAAGACCGCAGGTTGGGCCAAGGGTCACTAACTCCGATGAGCATGCCTTCAGTAATGATGAGGAGAGTTCCCCGCGGTCGCCACCGTCTTTTGAGTTACCGCTACACCTCGGTAATACGTCGAAACGTCGAGCCCGAGACCGGTCGGACAGTGATTGCTTTTCTTTGGAAGAATCTCCTTAGAAACCCCGCAAAACTATTGAAGAGGACTCTGAGAACAATGCCGAGTTTGTGGTGGACGTTTCTTCGGTGGGAAATTCGCGGCGGATGGTTTCCAGTCGGGAGTTGGCGGTGGCCGGGGGTAGTAGGCCTTTTGGGAGACAAGAGACCCGGCCGCCACTACTACCTGCGCAACTTGCCGAGCCTGTGGTGACCAGTCTTTCACACTACGACGACCACACTCATGATAGTGAGGAACTGACTATCGAATCCATCTCAGAGTGGCTAGATAGTAACCCTCCGCTCGAGATCACCCCCCTACCGCCCGGCCCAGACCCTTTTCAAATACCCGAAGAGGTAGATGGGGCGGACGTGGACTTGGCTTCGTTGGACGTGCAGATTGTCGGTTCTGGTCCGCTACCGAGTCAATCTCCTCTTGGCACACATGCAGCGACGAACCGTATCGTCGCGACGCCAGCGGCTTCATCGGATTTGGAGATCGTTGAATGCTCAACTTCTTGGGAGAGGGCGGTACGAGTTCGGGCGATACGGAAACGTCATAAAGCTAGACCGGGTAGATATACTAGGACACGCTTTTGAATGTAAAGGATTTCTGGAACACATCTGTGCTGTTATCGGCGTGCGTGTGACGGACTGGGAGGCACCAGCATACCACTGCGCCAAAAAGAAGTGGAACCTTTGGACTTTGTTACTAGTGCTGTTCTATCAGGGACTATATAGGAGGCAATTCCGTATACAGTGAGAACAAACACTCAGTGAGCACCCATCAGACAGGGCAGAGGCTGACACGTTGAACGGGCGTGAAGAGGAAACGAAAATGGTCCGAAAGAAGACGGTGGGCGCTGAAGAGCGCACAGAATACAAGCGTGTGTGGCGCATAAAAGTTACACTGCGTGGGCGAAAGAAAAAGTGGGGTCAATCTCTGGATTGTCTCTGAGTTAAGCAGTTGGAGACGGATGTGGCTTCCCGTCAGTTTATTAAGAGTCTGGGCATACCCGGTCGTTGTCAGTTATTACCCTTTTGGGAAAGTGCTCTTTCCCATCTGCGATGTTAACGGCTCAGCCATGTTAGGGGTACTGGGTTATCGGGATTGCCTAGGTGATGTTGTCATGTTTTTGACAAATCCTGCCTGTTTATAGCAGGCAACTAAATTATGATATAGGCTACACTTGAGATCTCATAGTCGCATAGACTACATAACATTCAAGGACAAAGGGGAGGTAACATTTGAATAGACTCTGAATAACAGAAAAACTGATCAATTAATAACAAAAGCTCCTATGACTTCCTTCAAACCGAACTGCCATCATCCCCCAAACGTAATACAAACCAGCGCTATGCCGCCAATTCATCGCGATACATACACCATTTATCGGATATGAATATAATACTGCCACGATGCGCTCCAGCGAAACCTTGGGAAATTGTAGTGAACCTGGAAAGTGAAGTTTGTGTCTTGCCTTATGACAGCTCAAGGCAGACGGCTGGGAAAACCGGTATTTGACGACTACCATAAGAACTGGAGTTCTTCACCCAAAAAGAAAACTGGAGCCCGCGATTTGTTAGGCAACAACGGGAGGCTCATTGCATTCCCCGACCCAGTATTATATGGGAATGTGGCAGAATCGGGTTCAGCACCGACATGTGATGACATCGAGCTTTCAACAGCGTGAAATGCCCTTGGTACTCTGTGGCATGCATTCACAGTCACATTAGGCAACAAAGGTTGGGCTGGAGACGTGCGCCCTGTAGTATCAGAGTAGCCATGTTCCAGGGAGGCATCTAGATGGGCACAAAGACTGTCGAAGAGGCCTTCGTTGCTGCGGTCAGATGCATCCATCTTGTTGTGGTTTGCAGCTACTGTGTCACTAGCAACTGAAGTCCCGAAGTGCACACCGAAGATACTGAAAGTATCGCTGGTACGCCGCGGAACATCGCATAAGCTCAATCTCGTCCTCGTTCGGGCTTCCCCGTAGCGTGCAGCCAGAGCAGCACTCTCGGCCGTAAAGCTCTCGTGATGGGGTGAGGAAATCACGCAGGCGTGGCCTGTATCATCAATACCAGCGGCGGCCAAACCACGTTCTATAGCGAGATTGATAGGGTCACTGGAGAGATTTTCCACCGAACTCCGGATCCGAGCGGCAGCGTACATCCCCGCCAACGTGTCACTCTCGGGCTCGAGGGTTTCGTACTCCTCAATGTCCCAGTTGGACTCCTGTTCGACGGCTGTGAAGGAAGCGAGCAACCCACGTCCAATAGAGCGGGAAATCAAGTCTGCGGTTTCGTCACAAAAGGGATCCCAAGACGGAACTTTAGCCTTGGTGCCAGACCACCAGGCAACTTCGGAGGTAACATCACGTTCCGCAGGTTGGTAGCTCGCAACTTCTGTAACTAGAGTCTTGTGCTGATATCTGAAGACCTGAGGCACAGCTTCCATACATTCTTCCATGGTGGACAACAATGTAAGGCAAGGGCTACTAGCGAGGTTTTCTTCTTCGCGCTCCGAAGCAATCTGGTCAATAGTCTTGGCGTACTGTTGGACTGCACACTCTTGTTCACCACTCCCAAGAGTGAGCTCGTCTTCTTGATTCGTATGGTGCCACACGCTAGAGAGCTCTACACCTCTTGGGCTCAATTTGGGCAGTTCATCCAACGCCGACTCAACTGTATGAAACGCGGGAATAAGTGTAGTCGACACAGGAGAAGGTGGGGTCGAGATAGTGGTACTAGACCGTCTAGCCATGGTATATTCAAGGTTCGTGCCTTCGCGGGCAATGTCTAGGGCCGGCAAAAGTGTTGCTGATGAAGAATGGACAGATGTAGCCGCATCGATGATTCGGCTACCAAAGGGACTGATGTTAGTCCGACAAGCGATCATGCTTGGGGTTACAGTAGAGTCCCCGTTGAATTCATGGGTTACCTCTGCTGAGGTAATAATGGCGGAACCAGAGAGTTCAGTCTGAGGCCAACTGCTAAAGCTTGCGCTCTCTAACCGGCCGGCAGTACTAGTCCTGCGAACCCTTTTCTTCGGCGTGTCCTCGTGTCGAATGGCCCGAACGAGTGGGCGTCCATTAGGACCAGGTGCAATGGGCCAGCGTCCTGGACAAACATCACTATCCACTTCGATTTCGCGATCGGAAACAACACCGTCCATGGCTTGCGTCGCATGAACATCTAGTGACTCACATCCGGGAAGGGTAAGATCATCTTCGGTGTTGCTAAAGGGGGAATAGATGACGGTAACATCGTCAACTGGGAGTTGGTGGTAATAATCGGTAGCAGGACTCGTGGGCAGTTGCAGGTAATCTCGTGCGACCGTTTCCGCAGGTTGTAAAGACGATACGGCGCATGTTCTGTTATTTTCTGGTAACTGATGACATTCCCCACGTCCTCCGGTGACGCGAGATTCGGGTTGCGCCCACGCTGAATCTTCGTTTTCGACAGCGGGTTGAACATCAGGAAGGTCAATAAGCAAAACCGTGGGCGATACATCTGCGGCAGTAGAAGAAGCATCGGTATGGAGCCCTATCAAGGTTGAATCCGAAGGTTCTTTGGGAGCATCGTGCTACGAAACTTCAAAGGAGACCTCGGGAGATGGAATGTCACAAAAGGACATCTGACAGAGCGGGGATCCCGCAGTCTTCTCAGGGCATACGGGATGGCGATTGAGCAATTGGCTGTGCTCCTGGTCATAGGGCAGGCCACGCCACGAGAGCCAATTGGCCTTGAAAGGGGGCGCGGTTGGGTTGCCGGTGTTGTCGATTGGCTGGCGGCGGCGGGGGCCTTTGGCGGTGGTGTATGGGACCCCGGCTTCGCCACAGAAAGGACCCGGCGACGGGGTGGTGGTGAACAATTCCGGACGAATGAAGGAGATTACGTTTTCGTCAACCCACCACGGCTGGCGGCCTTGTGTCGCCCAGTGTGATTCATCCAATGCCTCCGGCTCCTGCGGCTCCTCCCATTCCTCTGGTTCCTCAGGTTCCTCCCATTCAGATGGGCCAGAAGGCATGCGCGATGACGGGTGCGGGGGCATCCAATCAGGTGCCTGATAGTCTCCGGTGAAGATGCTGGGGAACAGCGCGCGGATACGCTATAGAAAGAAACTCAGTTAGTGACCATGCTTGAGATCGAAGGAGGACTTGCTGCACGTAGTCACCGTTGAAAACCCGGTATTTGGGTTCTTTGCACGAGTAACTACATATAGCGATACAGTCTCAAAGGGGAGGGGGGGAGCTACATCGCTGACAGCCATGGTTAATTGCTCTGACTGCACAATAAAAGGTAAAAGTATTATCCTCGGAAGGAGGAGAGTAAAGGAATTCTCTGGGACAGAAAACGTGATGAAAGGTCGTTGCTAGCAACAATCCGGATGGAGCGTAGCAGGATGCACGTGCAAGAAGAGCAAGAAGCATAGATTGACGATGCAAAGAATTGAGGGGGATTGTTTTGGTCAAAAATCTTTGTTATGAATCACGTGTGGACTATAGGGTAACGAACGGGTTACGCTTGCACTGTCACTATAGCTGCACATAGGGGTTAGTCCGTAACGAGTCTCCCGTAATTACCCATTAAATGTGCCCTCAAGCAATTTAGCGGTGTCTGTACGTTCACTGCAACTGCAGGCCCAAGAGGGATGATTATGCACTATAAAAACGTTGTTACTGGGCCCTGTGGTAATGCTGTTTCCAGAATTCTCAAGGCAACTACTACTTTCTGGAGCTAGACAACCAAGTCGACACACATACGGCAACTACCCAGTCCCTAGTTGGGAGCCCAACAACAGGTTACTTGGAAGATCTCCTTGTTGGTCTCTCAATGAGTGTCTGCCGATACAAAGTTTATCACCTGTTTCTTTGGAATCGCAAATCCTACCGCCTTACTAATTCCGGACCTCAAAGCTCCCCACGACACTGGGCTTTTTATCTCGGTCTTGAACTGCTCTTCAATGAGAATTTAACCAAACTAGGAAGTAGTATATGGATTGACCCTGAGTGTGAACTCGAGGGTCAAGACAACCAGCATCAACAGTGTCCCTATTGCTGCATGACTCAAATTCGCTCCTGTTGACGAAATCACGGCTGTCAACGTAATGACGTGCCGCGATATACTCCAACAAAGTAACACATTGACTATGTGACATTTTATTCCAATGTCGCCGACTACGGGCGGAACTATCACAGTCACAACCACGAAATAAACTTTGCATGTCATTACCCACATTACTCGTAAAGTTCGGTCGTGAGGCACGATTCACCCTCAGCAGACGTTGTGCAATTGATACCATTTTGAACTAACGCACGTCCACTCGTGCAACATGTCAAGGGGCAAGGATAAGCATTCACAGTGTATGTATTGTCGAACCGTGTTAGACACTGTGTAGTGACCAGTCATGTTTAGAAACATGTCACATTGTGCACTATCCGTTTGACCCTATCTATCAAACTCGGTAGCTGAATAATGGACCTCTTTAATACCAAAAGCCTGGTCGTATCCGTGCTTTGTCTAAAAGTCATGTTGATAATACTGCTTTATCCTATAACTTAGGTTGATGGAACTATCAAGAGATGGTAAAGCAACTAGTTTCTACCGTGCGGGCGTACAGTGCGTATTAGCATGCACCATGTCTGTGTTATGTAACCCTATGTATCATAGCAACCCTCCAAATGGCCACGTCATGGGAAGTTAAAAGTGTGCAGCGACACTCCCGCTGTCACAAAAGTACCAAGATCGGGATCTCACTCCATGGAGACTTTATCAACATTCAGACATGTAACCGCTACGTTCCAAGTAAGAAGAAGGGTATGTGATAGTACCATTCCTTGAGACAGGCGATCGGATGGCAGGGGCACTCTAGACCGAGCATATCTCCTACCGTTGGTGTGCCTCAGATGACAACAAAGTGTAGCGCTGCCAAACATTAGACTCGATGTAGACCCAAGATGTCTGAACGCATTTTGAAGATATTAAGTTGTGCCATGGCTGTAGATATGTCAACTAATCTAGAGTCGAAATCCCACTCGTCTCATGTCACCGAAAAGATGAGATAGCTGGTGACATAATACATGACTGTTCAATGATCTTAGTAGCAGATGACTTGAATGATAGCCCAACAAAATTGTGGTAGATATATTGTTATTGAGTGGATGTGGATACAAATACAAATGGTACAAACATAAACTAAACATTAACACAGGCCCCCTCTACAGTCTACCGAGGTCAAACTCCCCATGAAACCCACCACCAAGAAGCATCGCCGCCAAATTGGCTCGATGCAACGGAATATCTTCCGGATGATAGACGGAATCAGGAACGCAGCCCACAACGATTGAGACGGCGTTCAGGATGGTAAACATCCCACAGTCGTACCCATTGTTCTGTCGCGGTGTGGCAATACCCTCAACCACCCAGCCATCGTGTCCGCGCGTGTCGCCGAGCAGGTTCCGTAACCACTTCTGCACTCCAGTAATCAATCTGGTTGATGCTTCTCCCGCGACGCTGTCGATGTGACTGATTCGCTTCGCGATTGGTTTAACAACCAGCAAAGTCCAATGTCCTTGTTCGCAGACTGGGATGAGAACTGTCTCCAGGCTGCAAAAATTGTTGGCCGTGACACCCTTATGTTTGAGGGCTCGGACGGTATTCTTGCCGCCATTCTTCATGACAGATTTAACAAAGAAGGAGCCCATGATAAGGACCGAGCGGTTCTCAGATTTAGGGTAATTAGTGGCTCCGCTGTGCAAGTTGGCGAATCTGTCCAGCCAAGACAGTGAAGAATCGATTATGTTGTCGTTGAGCCATGTTGTTGGTCCAGTTAATGAAGCAATATCGCGATTCGTCAACTGCCCTTCCGGCCATGCCACCGGTCCAATATTCCCGGCGCCGATTAGTTGTAAGGCCTGTTGACCTAAAGCGCATGCGCCCGGGGTAAAGATGCGATCCCGGGCGATCCGGAGCAGTCCCCACTGGCGTCTGTAGTGTTGCAAGATCTGGGTGTACCTGAGACGGGTGATTTTGGCGGGCTCCGAGTCTAGCAAGTGATTAGCTGTTAGAGTATGTGACGTAAAATCGGTCGGAGTCTCTCTTACCTGGAAACATAGACGGGGCGATGAGGTCAATAAATAAGATGTTGTCAATGGCCGCTTCCAATTCCCATGCACCCGTTGGCATGTCTATTCAAAATAGGTCGTTAGTCAAGATCGGTGTCGTTTGTCACGGCAATATAGCTTACCTTCGGGCCACACTCGCTCTGCTAACGGTCGGGATGCGGTAGAAATCTATTCAGTATCATCCATAGAACCATTGGCAGAGCCAGTGCCTGTCGTCTCCAACTCTCCGGCTGTAGATTGTGTCGCCAGGAGCAAGGCGGGTGCGATATCAGATGCGTTTGTGGGCGACGCAGATGAGGCGTAGCCACTGATCTGCTCGGGGGTTGGTAGGGTCGCGCCGGTTGGGTCCCACGGGGAAAGTGCATTCTTCGGAAGTTGTTGAACCACCTGATCAGGCTGGATTGTTCCTGTTGAAAGTCAAATTGTTAGCCCAGTTACTTCTCAGATGTTGACCGACATGAATTATGCCACAGAAGACAAGTTGACCCACCCGAGGCTGGAGACCAGGACCCATCGTCGGCCAAGGGCTCGGTCGCCTGATTTGTGATACTGCCCCATGATTGATCTCCGGTGATCGGGGCAGCGGCGTCTTGAGGTTGTTGAGCTGACATTATCGCAATTCTCCGTCCAAGAAGGGCACGCGGGAGAATGTTCTTTGATGACGGCTTATGCGCTAGTTGGGAGACAAAGGACTGGGTGGAGCACCGCGCAATTCTTTGATAACTGAGAACAAAGGCAATGAAGGAATAAAGGCCAACAAAGTAGAATAAAATATTTCTTAGTATTGTGGAAGGAATAGATGATGTTCCTAGTAATGGGTATTGTGTGGTGACGCCAAAAAGAAAGTCGTGATGATGATTGAGAGAACAGATATTTTTTTCGGAATGATCTGGGAGATGTAGAAAGGGAAAAGAAAAATGAAAAATATGCGAGGGGAGCCTTCGCTTTATAGACCAAGGGTAAGCCAGAACAACCGACTTTATTGCTGGGTGGGAAACCAGCGTCTCCTGCCACAGAACAACCCGCCCCACATTCAAGGAGCACTTGTGCATTTGGTTAATATAAATCTTCATCCCAAGTGCCCACTATATTTCCCATTGTAGATACCATACATAAGCCCTAATTACACAGACGAATGAGAGTTGCCGCTATAGCAACGATATATACCCATGACCCTTTCAAGGCAGCAATGTGGGCTATCAGGAAGGGCGACACAGAGCTGTCGTCTGGCTATGTCCAATTTCCCTCGTTGATCTCACTCCGGTCAGTAGTTCCGTGTGCCACATTTAACGAGTTAGCTCATTCCCGCCCTATCTTATTTCTTGGATTCATCTATCCCCATCCAATATGTTCTTGAAGCCTCGAACGGTCTCGAAACCTATACCATATGTTACCTGTCCACTATTTTGTGTGGATAGTCACAGTAACGCCACTAAACACAGATGCCAAATGCGACAAAGATTTCAAGTTCAAGAAGCTTCAATGACATCTGCGACATGGATACAACAAGTGGGCTCCAGTGTGTTCCTGAGAACTGAACTCCTGATGACCTCCAAGTCCGGCGCTCCTTGGGGCATAGCAATGCTTTCTACGCCCGATTACCCAACTACCCGATTGCTCGCTGTGTGCGCAGCTTTGTCTCTGAAGCTAGCTCAAATATCCTCAAATCGACAATGATCTCGGTCATGCGCCGCGCATACCATCCCAACCCATATACATCCAACGATTAACAACTTGAGCTGCGCCCGTGTCGTTATCCCTACAGGCATAATGCGGCGAATGAATTGGCGTCTTGGCTTTTACAGGTATCTCACCAACACCGCGAGTCTCTGAGGCCTGGAAAGCGTCAGCCTGTTCCACCACCCAAGCCTGTCAAGAAGGCCGGCAAGATCGCCGTTAAAGCTAAATGCCGGGCTGGAACGAAGAGCATCGAGTTGAACATTAGCACTGCCTTGACTGTCAAAGCTGAAAGACCCAAGATCATTGAGAAATCCACCGGGATAAAACTCAGTCCTCGCGATTCAGAGCGAGCTGCCAGTCTGCGTCCTAATCGACGTCGCAACTATACAATATGGGACAAAGCGTTCCAAGACACTATGTTCTCTAGAAACTGCGCCCCCTTGACCTCAACCTATTCTATACATCTTCGGCCAACCCAACCAGGATCTCCTGGAGCCGGGCATATCAGCAGTGTAAAATGCGGAAAGATTGATGATAGAACCGATCAATACGGACACCTGGTAGGTGTATGCGGGGTCAAACTATGACAATCCCAGAAGCTATACTTTGGGGGCTTTGATAGTCCATCGAAAGACCGTAGCGTTGGGGTGAAATCCTCCTGCCTGAGTTGTGTACGTGCCACAAGATTTCACTCGCTGGGCCTTGTATAAATAGTTCGGTGGTTTTGTCATCCTTGCGACGTCATGACCGACTGGACCATGGTAGGGTTAGGGCTGGGATATAGGTGACATCATCTAGTTTTTGTAAGACCCCGGCCATTAATGACAGGGGTTTGCGTATTTCCTCAATAGGCAATTTAGATGTTAGTCCGGAATCCACCGGGGTAATCATCCAGGGATACAGCGCATAGTGTTCACCGACAAAGATAATGCAATAGTTTGAGTCAAACTCCACGATAACGTCAAACATTGAATTCATATACACCTTTCTACTCAGTCACCCGAACCCAGCCCTAATGTTCCCCCCACAATGTTCCAACCCTAGTCAATGCCACCAGTCCCCCACCAGTGTGACTCCGGTCCTGATTAGCTCTGTTGAACGGATATTCCCAATCATTCGTTAAGTATGTTCTGCTACGCCAATGCGCTAGATAGCTTGACTATCATGATAGATTCTTGAAGAGCTATCGATGAGTTCAACTAAATATCCAGGTCAAGACTGTACTAATATCACGATGCCCCCACATATTACGATCCTCAGACATATCTACATAGTGAGTGCATAGGAAAGCATAGGGTGCAAACCACCATCCCAACAAGCGAACAAACATCGGCCTTATGTGTAATACCTGAGATGATCACAGACATACCTTAACTCTATATAATGACAGCAAGATTGCTAGATATGAGGATACACTGCAATCGAGTCAGTCATCCTACGCTATGTTAGCCTGAAACATATAACCTTCCTGGGCATATATCGGATTGCGTCGTTTCGGGAGATCCCAGCATTGATCTAAACTCTGGATATCACTATCACAGTTTCACCAAAAGGAACAATTTAAAAGTTGACACAGGACATCATCATTGGATAATTCTAGTTTCATATCACGTTGATGATAACTAAACTAATTCTACCAGATGTATTACTATTGAGTGGAGATGGATACAATTAAAAATGATACAAAAAGAACTTAAACATCAAAACATGCGCCTGTTACAGTCTTGCCAGGTCAAACTCCCCATGAAACCCGCCGTTGAAAAGCATCGCGGTCATGTTGATGCGATGCAATGCAATGTCATCGGCATGGTAAACCGAATCGGGGAGACAACCCACTACCATCGAAATCGCATTGAGAATGGCAAACATGCCACTGTCGTTGTTGTTGGTTTGTTGGGGAAGAGCGATGCTGCTGTTGGTCCATTTCTCCTCCTCATATCCGGCCCCAAGGAGGTTCTTCAGCCACTTCCGCCCGGCAGTGATTAGCAATGGAGACATTCCTCCTCCGAGGCTATCTAGGTGGCAAATTTGCTTGGCAACTGGCAGGATTACCAACAGTGACCAGTGAAGGTTTGTGCACACTGGAACAATAACAGTTTCCAAGCCGGAAAAGTTGTCGGCGGTGACACCCTTGTGTTTGAGGGCGCGGATGGTATTCTTTCCGTTATTTCTCATGATTGCGTCGATGAAAGACGATTCCATGATAAGTACTGACCGGTTTCCTGACTTGGGGTAGTTTTTCACGCCGGTACGCAAATTTGCGAAGCGGTCCAATAACGATAATGAAGCGTTGATGACGTTTTCGTTGACCCGCTCCGTTGGCCCAATCAACGACGCAATGTCACGGTCCGTCAATTGCCATTCTGGCCAAGTCACATTCCCGGTGCTAATTTGATACAAGATCTGCTGGCCTAAAATGCACGCAGCTGGGGTGAAGATGAGATCCCTAGCGATTCGGAGCAGTCCCCACTGGCGTCTGTACTGGTGCAAGAGTGGAGTGTACTGGGGATGGGTGATTTCGACGGGCTGTGAATCTAACAAGCGATCAGTTGTTAGTGTATGCCGCGTAAAGTATGTCGAACCGTTCGTACCTGGGAACAAAGATGGGCCAATAACGTGTACCAATAAGAAGTCATCGAGGGCTTTTTCGGATTCCCACCCAAAACCTGGGAGCTCTGCTCAAATTAGGTCGTTAGTCAAGATCGATGTCATTATCCATGGCAATGTGATTTACCTTGAGGCCAAGCTCTTTCTGCTTGCGGTCGGGATGCGGTCGAAATCTATTCAACCTCATCCGTGGGACCATTGGCAATGGTGGCGTCTGGTGTCTCCGGAGTTCTCGCCGGAGGCTGCACGGCAAGAAGCAAGACGGGATCAATGCTAGTATCGTCGATAACTTTCTGGGGAGGCGCATAGCTGCCAATCTCTTCGGGGGTTGCCAGAGTCTCTTGTGAGAGGCTGCGAGAGGAGGGCGCATTCTCGTAAAGTTCCTGATGCGATGGATCATGCTGGATTGCGCCTTCTGACAGTCAAATCGTTAGTCCAGCTGTTTCTATCACGCAGACCAACATTAATTAGGCCATGAAAGCCTAGTTGACATACCTGAGGTCGTAGACTGGTACCCATCGTCGATGAACGTCTCGTTGTCGAGGTTTGTGAGGGTACCCCATAATTCACCCTGGGTGATCGGGGGTGCGGGGTATCGAAATCGTTGAGGGGACATTGTGAGAAGTATCCGTCGGATTAGAGCGGACGATAAGATGTTCTTTGACGGCAACTCGTGCGCTAGTTGGGGAACAAAGCAGATGGATCGACCACCGCACAATTCTTTGACGGCCGAAAACAAAGGCAAGGAAGAATAAAAGTCAACAAAGGGGAATTAAATCTAAATTGGTGTTGTGCGTGGAAGTTATGATATTCGTGATAATGAGTGTTCTGAGGTGACCCCAAAAAGAAAGTTATGATGATGGTGGAGTGAAGAAATATTTTCTTTGGGAATGGTCTGGGAGACGTAGGAAAGGAAAAGCAAGGTGAAAAAAAATATGCGGGGGTAGCCTTTTGTTATAGCCCAGTCGTAAGCCAGACAAACACTCTGCATTGCTGGGTGGGGAACCATTTTCTCCTGTTACAAAAAGCCCTGGTACATGGTCAACCACCACCTGTAGCTTTTGTTAATTCAAATCTTCATTCCAAGTGCCCACTGTATCTCCCACTCTATACACGAGACCTGGGACCTGATTACACTGAACAGCCCAAGTTGCCACTATAATAAGGACATTAACACATAACCTTTCCAAGGCAGAAATATGGATACCAAGAACAGTGGCCGATAACTAGCATCTAGTCGTCCCAGATTAGCCTCATAGTTCAGACCCCCATAAGTAGTTCCATGTATCACATTTAGCAAGTTAACTGATTCCCACTGTATTGTATTTGTTCGAGCTATCTATCACTACGGAATATGTATTTGAACCCTCGGAACATCGCGAAATCGAGTCCAGCTGTTACCTCGGCAAGTTTCTGTCTGGATGGTCACAGCAACGCGCAACTAAACACAGACGTCATATGCGGTACAGATATGAGGCTCATGGAGTTTGTATGACTTTTTCGGTGACGATACAACAGGCTGGCTCCAGTACGTTGGTTTCCAAAGTATCCAGTTCTATACAACCAGATTACATCCGCCTTGAAACCCAGCTCGTATGGTTTTTGAACAAGCTCCCGTTTTACCATCTTGATGGTCTATATATATATATATATAGGAAATCACGATAGAGTGTTACATTATCATCTTGGGCCACGATGATGAACTCATTCCGTGTCTTTTGCTCTTCACTTCAGTTTTGTGTCTTCTGAAATTTTGGGCTGACTAGGTAGCTTCTCCCGTGATGTTTGCCACCGGCTAATAAAGTAGAATGATCACGGCAAACGTCGGAGTGTAAAGGAGATATCAATGCGTATGTGTTCAACGTGATTTGGTGATCGTATGTTCAGTTTTCCAAGTAGAAGAAGAGTAGGAGTGAAGAAGAGACACAAGAGGGAACGAGGCCAAGACTTGATATATCTCAATAGGTGGACTGTCGGTGAATTGCCGTGGTTGGGTAATTACCTGTCTCGTTCTCCTCCCGGCGCCTCCGACTATTCAGGGAATGGTTCCTTGTTGCGACAGCACAATACCGAAGCCCTTTGACGACATATATACCAACTCCGGTCGATCCTAGGGTTTGCTCAGCATTAGGGTACACCAAAGGACGACTTGTATAGTACAGTGCGAGCGTGGTGTCTGACGCACCGTGACAACGAGTGGCATATGTATGTACGTTGAGTTGAAGATACATGCACACGGTGTAAACAGTTAGGTGAGATACTGACACTATAAGAAAAAATGCATCCAGCGTACATGAACATGTATTGACCAGTGTCACATATCATCATGACGTACTCCGCCGGGGGACGAAGTAGATCAAGCCGGATTACTGTGCCTATCTTAGCTTACTCCAAGTGCGGGGATAGCCTAAGCCATTAGATGTGGCGCACTAACAGTGCCTGCTCAAAACCCCAGGGGCTTGAGAATAAACGACGTCATAGAATTGGGTACAAATGAGTTTGTAGCGAGTCTGTCTTTTCTCCGCCCAACTGCAGTGGTATCTTCTTTAACATTGAATATATTAGACAATGCCAGTTTCTTGTCATAGTAACACCCAACTCTCTGTCCTTCTCACTGTTCCTTTTTTCGTGATAGCAACATCGTCATTGTGGTTTATCTTTGTTTTCAGATTCTCCCTACTATCCATTCACAATGTCGTCTCGGTCCAATAGTCCAAGCTCAGCCCCACCATCATCCGGGGCCAGCGACGTCTTCGGGCCACACTCTAAGCTACCCACTCCCGACAGCTCTTCTTCCTTCGATACAACGCAGGCGATCGAGATGCAAAGGATTTTGGATCAGATTCTTCTGAAGAAAGCCCGATTGGACGCCCAGCGTGCGGCTATGGAAGCTGCCAAATATCAGACTTCAGTACGCGATCGAATCTCGTCCCTACCGTCCCAACAGTTGGGCATGGTGGATACCCCGCCGACAGGGCCCCATTCCCTTTGTCCCACTGAGCCGGTTGAACCGATGTTGCCGATTTATAATCACACAGATAGCACTTTGTACCCCACGTGGAAGACGTCAGTATTGCTCTACTGGAGACGGTTGGTAAAAGTGCGTCAGGCCGATGTTGACGAGTTCATTCGAACCGTGTTTGCCTCATTGGAAGGTAACGCTAAATGCAAGTTCAACGACAGAATTGGTATTTTCTCCCATACCAAAGACTTCACTATCCAGTGGTTTCTTGAGCAGACAGATGAGTTGTTTCGAGACCGCCATCGTGCGCTTGTGGCAGAGCATGAACTCCGCAATACATTTCAACAAACTATTTCTGGCACCCGCTACCACTTTGACACTATGGACAAGTTGTTTCGTGAGTCTGACATCGAGCGGAGTGACTCAGAAAAAATCGGGATACTCCGCAAATCTCTGGTCCCGGACTTGTGTAAGACGTATTGTTGGATGCCTTCCGGGACTACGTATGCGAGCTTCTGCAAGGCTGTCGAGGACTATGCTATTCACACGCACGAGTGCTATATCGCGGAGCTCGCTCGTGGGTACGCCCACAACATTTCACCCAAGATGTTCGTTTACCCTCCTCCCGAGGCTCAACCCTCTTCGCTGCGAGGCACAAATTCTGGTGGCCAGGACATCATGTATGTCTCTGGCCCTCGCATTCGGCAGACCAAATATACAGATAACAACAAATACAGCCAGTCTAGCGCGGGTAGAAGGAAAAAGTTTGGTAAACAGGTTGATACACATGTTGACGCTGGAGAAGATGGCTGCTTTTACTGCCACGCTACGGATCACTGGTCGATTGGTTGTGTTAAACGTATGAAC
The DNA here is from genome assembly GCA_000833645.1 of Huntiella omanensis. NCBI lineage: Eukaryota > Fungi > Ascomycota > Sordariomycetes > Microascales > Ceratocystidaceae > Huntiella > Huntiella omanensis. The sequence continues at coordinate 8,824 of JSUI01006534.1, read as the reverse complement.
GACCAAAGGAAGTAGCTTCACAAAGCTAGGAAGGTCAACAGGGCTTAGATTCAGCATGATTATAACTAGCGAAAAAGTTAAAGAAGTCTTCATGGTAGCATAGACAGTTGAATGAACTATGATTGCATGTATTTTGCTAAATCGATTTGAAACATATTACTTGGGGTGGGCTCACCAGATCAGGGTCACAAGGATGCCGGTTCTAAAGCCCCGGATTCTAGATTGATGTGTTTTGGGTGCAATGTGCTGCGACCTTTGATCTGGGTAGTGGCCACGACAAAGTTGGCCTGCACATAGCAGTGGGATCTGACGCCAACGTTGCCAGATTCCCGAATCATGAACGTTATTCCGAAGATGTTTAGGCTGTAAAAGGACAGTATATTCTCTCGGTTAGAGCTCAGTGAAGTGTCGAAGTGAGGGTCTGAGGGAGGAGGGTCACGCATGGCGTCTTGACTGACGAAAGGAAGGCCGAAGGCGAAGTGAGAGTTTTGTACGAGACACCCAGTCATGCTGCTGCATGAGATACCGTAATAGCTTGTTTCTTTCTTCTTCATTTGCCTATACATACATATCGTAGCCCGGGCCACANGAGCAGACAGATGAGTTGTTTCGAGACCGCCATCGTGCGCTTGTGGCAGAGCATGAACTCCGCAATACATTTCAACAAACTATTTCTGGCACTCGCCACCACTTTGATACTATGGACAAGTTGTTTCGTGAGTCTGACATCGAGCGGAGTGACTCAGAAAAAATCGGGATCCTCCGCAAATCTCTGGTCCCGGACTTGTGTAAGACATATTGTTGGATGCCTTCCGGGACTACGTATGCAAGCTTCTGCAAGGCTGTCGAGGACTATGCTATTCACACGCACGAGTGCTATATCGCGGAGCTCGCTCGTGGGTACGCCCACAACATTTCACCCAAGATGTTCGTTTACCCTCCTCCCGAGGCTCAACCCTCTTCGCTGCGAGGCACAAATTCTGGTGGCCAGGACATCATGTATGTCTCTGGCCCTCGCATTCGGCAGACCAGATATACAGATAACAACAAAGACAGCCAGTCTAGCGCGGGTAGAAGGAAAAAGTCTGGTAAACAGGTTGATACAAATGTTGACGCTGGTGAAGATGGCTGCTTTTACTGCCACGCTACGGATCACTGGTCGATTGGCTGTGTTAAACGTATGAACGACCAAAGGAAGTAGCTGCACAGAGCTAGGAAGGTCAACAAGGCTTAGATTCAGCATGATTATAACTAGTAAAAAAGGTAAAGAAGTCTTCATGGCAGCATAGACAGTTTAATGGACTATGATTGCATGTATTTTGCTAAATCGATTTTAAACACATTACTTGGGGTGGGCTCACCAGATCAGGGGCACAACGACGCCGGTTCTAAAGCCACGGATTCTAGATGGATATGTTTTGGATGCAATGTGCTTCGACCTTTGATCTGGGTGGTGGCCACGACAGAAGTTAGCTTGCACGTAGCAGTGGGATCTGACGCCAACGTTGCCAGACTGCCGAATCATGAACGTTATTCCGAAGATGTTTAGGCTGTAAAAGGACGGTATATTCACTCGGTTAGAGCTCAGTGAAGTGTCGAAGTGAGGGTCTGAGGGAGGAGGGTCACGCATGGCGTCTTGACTGACGAAAGGAAGGCCGAAGGGGAAGTGAGAGTTTTGTACGAGACACCCAGTCATGCTGCTGCATGAGATACTGTAATAGCTTGTTTCTTTCTTCTTCATTTGCCTATACATACATATCGTAGCCCGGGCCACAAAACGTGGGTTCCATATAAGACCCACTTGATGCAGTGTCTTCCACATACGACCATAGCCTGCGGAAAATACGGGGTCCCGTCTGCTCCCCCATAGTCAAGCCACAGAGCGCTGGATTAGTAGTACGGTGGGTGACCACGTGCGAATACCCGGTGTTGTATGTTTTGTATTTCTTTTTGTTTACAAGAGTTTGGTTTTTTTACACAGATTTAACTGTTCTCCAAGATTTTCGTGGCCGGTTGGGTCAAGAAACTTTTACTGTAGGGTTACAATTGCACGGCCAGGGTTAATGAGATCACGTGCACATGGCAATGACGTCAGTTTAATATTTGACGGCGGAACTCTTGGAGTCTTGGTACTCATGACTTTGGCTACCAATCTACAAAGTAATGGGACAGTTAGCTGCTTTGTTGTCACAAGTGAATTGGTTTTATTCATGTCAGCCCATCACAGGTGTTGGCCACAGCTGTCACTATGACGTCCCATTGTCATTGCTCGATGGGGGCTATTGTACACTGATTCACCATTGTGATACACTGGGTCTGGTAATTACGCACATTAAACGTGACCGTATCTCTATTGGTAGCTACCAATTTAATCTAACATGGTCACCTGTAGACTGGATTGCATCTGTGGCCGTGGCAGATATTGCGAGCCTGGCGTTGATCTGGAGCCATGTCTCCTGGAAGCATATTTCACCCGAAAATATGTTATGTCTGCCACGGGAGCGGGGACTGCTTTACACGAGAGAGAAGGTAAGCCATTGACTCGGCGGAGCCCCCATAAAACGAGGGCACCCGGACAATAAACGAGTGGTCGTNCCCCATAGTCAAGCCACAGAGCGCTGGATTAGTAGTACGGTGGGTGACCACGTGCGAATACCCGGTGTTGTATGTTGTATATTTCTTTTTGTTCACATGAGTTTGGTCTTTTTGTCGAGGCTCAACCGGCCCCGAAAATCTGCTAGAACGGTTGAAACAAGAAACTTTTGCCGTAGGGTTACCAAGCACAGCCTGGGTTAAGGGGATCACGTGCACGGGAAATGACGTCAGTTTAACATTTGACAGCGGAACTCTTGGAGCCTCGGTACTCCCAACTTTGGCTACCAATACACAAAGTAATGGAATAGTCAGCTACTGTGTTGCCACAAGTGAAGTGGCTGTATTCATGTCACCCCATCACAGGTGTCGGCCAGAGCCATCACCATGATGTCCCATTGTCATTGCTGGATGGGGCCTATTGTACACTGATTCACCATTGTGATACACTGGGTATGGTAATTACGCACGTTAAACGTGACCATATCTCTATTGGTAGCTACCAATTTAATCTAACATGGTCACCTGAAGACTACATTGCATCTGTGGCTGTGGCAGATATTGCGAGCCTGGCGTTGATCTGGAGCTATGTCTCCTGGAAGCATGTTTCACCCGAAAGTATGTTATGTCTGCCACGGGAGCGGGGACTGCTTTACACGAGAGAGAAGGTAAGCCATTGACTCGGCGGAGCCCCCATGAAACGAGGGCACCCGGACAATAAACGAGTGGTCGTGGCTCTGGACGCTTGTGATTTCTGATTCGCCACCGCAAAACGACACGCACCTAGGCTGTCCGTCTATAAAGATGGTATCAGAACTTTAGTTGCGGGATGTTTCCCATCTAATAGGGTTATTGGGGACTATAGAGATTGAACCGGCTTGTCGCGTGGTATGATCTAGTTGAATTTGGTATATGACATATTTACCTTGGAACAAGATTATTTGACATGAGTGTACGAGGGACTCGTGGATGGACGGAACCTGCTAGGACTTACACGTGACCCGCAGCCTATCTGTGTTGAACTCACTGAAGGTATATATACCTTTATGGCTCTATCTAGAAACGGAAATATCACTAAAACTTCGGATGAAGATGGTAGCCTGGATACCCTGCACGAGCTCGTTGAATGTTTACCAAAGACTGCTGATCAAGATAGGCCATTGGGTTCCGACCGAGCTGCTGGAAGTATGTTTCTTGCTTAGGCAGGCACGATGTAACAATTTTCTTCCCTCCCTCAAGTTTTTCTTGTCACTTTTCTTTTCATCTTTTCCAATTTNAACCGGCTTGTCGCGTGGTATGATCTAGTTGAATTTGGTAAATGACATATTTACCTTGGAACAAGACTATTTGAAATGAGCATACGAGGGACTCGTGGATGGACGGGACCTGCTAGGACTCACACGCAACCCGCGGTCTATTTGTGTTGAACCCACTGAAGGTATATATACCTTTACGGCTCTATCTAGAAACGGAAATATCACTAAAACTTCGGATGAAGATGGTAGCCTGGATACCCTGCACGTGCTCGTTCAATGTTTACCAAAGACTGCTGATCAAGATAGGCCATTGGGTTCCGACCTAGCTACTGGAAGTATGTTTCTTGCTTAGGCAGGCACGATGTAACAATTTTCTTCCCTCCCTCAAGTCTTTCTTGTCACTTTTCTTTTCATCTTTTCCAATTTCTCGGTACAACTGGTTGCCACGAGAAACTCTATCAAGCCTTGCACTTTAGTTTGCACGCTGTTGATACTGATCTTCAACTTGCCCGATACACTCCTGGCGTCTCATTTTTGCGGTTTTGTCCCGCACTATTCCCTTTCGTCTCTCTCGTTATCGATCGTCACATCAGCTTGCTGTTTAACTGTCTTCATCCTACATCTACAAGCCGCAACGCCTGGCTCATCTGATATCTCACGTCAACACGCAATCACACCGACCTCGACTTTAACACCCATACAACCAATCCTCACGACTTCACCGCTATGAACGGTCTTCATCCTAGAGAAGAAGCCTTAGACGAGGGAGCCTATCTGGTCCCTAACATTGAATCATATCATCCCAACACAGGTAAAATATTTCCCCTCCCGATTGAAGGCGCTCTTGTGCCCTCGAAAAGTACACTGAACGCAGTCCTGATCTAACAATTGTCATTCCGACAGATCCATCGGAGCCCGCCTTCCACGATGAAGAGACATTGCTTGCCACACCACCTGATTCGGTGACGGANTATCGATCGTCGCATCAGCTTGCTGTTTAACTGTCTTCATCCTACATCTACAAGCCGCAACGCCTGGCTCATCTGATATCTCGCGTCAACACGCAATCACACCCACGTCGACGTTAACACCCTTACAACCAACACCCACGACTTCACCGCTATGAACGGTCTTCATCCTAGAGAAGAAGTCATGGACGAGGGAGCCTATCTGGTCCCTAACGTTGAATTAGATCATCCCAACACAGGTAAAACATTTCCCGTCCCCATTGAAGGCGCTCTTCTGCCCTCGAAAAGTACACTGAACGCGATCCTGATCTAACAATTGTCATTCCAACAGATCCATCGGGGCCTGCCTTCCACGATGAAGAGACATTGCTTGCCACACCCTCCGATTCGGCGACGGAACACCTTGACTTGGACGTGCCGATGGGTGGCCACTCTGGTACCCAGACTACTGAGGTTCCAGGAAATGCTCCCGTTGAACAACCCGACGAATATAATGGATAGTTTTCATTACATTTTCGGGTTGACAACGACACGAACGCCCTGTGGAGTAAGAACATTATAATTGAGGAAACCTATGGATCAACTGCTGATATGATATATGAAATAGATGAAGTGGAAGTAGGCGACTTGGATCAGGATGCCCTGGACTACTACACGTTCCGATGCGTCATCGTACATTTGGCGTTCCCAAGTAAGTATGACTAGTGAACATACACCGGCATACACCAACTAACCGTCATTGCACTTTAGACACCCCGGTGATTCGGGTTACCGTGAAACAGTATTTCACGCTTCTCTACAGATATAAGCGCCAGTGGGGACTGGTAAGATCCGCCAGAAGATTGATCTTTACCCCCAACCTGAAGATCTTGACCCACCATGATCTCCGTGGCCTTTTGGACGGTACGCCCAGACCTGTCCATTGGCTTCGTGGAACATTGACGCGACAAGATCTGGATTCACTGGTCTCCATCGAGGGTCCAGTAAACTACAACGTCATGGAGGCNACATTGCTTGCCACACCACCTGATTCGGTGACGGAACACCTTGACCTGGATGTCCCGATGGGTGGCCACCCTGGTACCCAGTCTACTGAGGTTCGAGAAAATGCCACCGTTGAACAACCCGTTGAATATAATGGATAGTTTTCATTACATTTCCGGGTTGACAACGACACGAACGCCCTGTGGAGTAAGAACATTATAATTGACGGACCCTATAGATCAACTGCTGATATGATTTATGAAATAGATGAAGTGGAAGTAGGGGACTTGGATCAAGATGCCCTGGACTACTACACGTTCCGACGTGTGATTGTACATTTGGCGTTCCCGAGTAAGTATAACTAGTGACAGTACACCGCCATACACCAACTAACCGTCATTGAACTTTAGACACCCCGGTGATTCGGGTTACCGTGAAACAGTATTTCACGCTTCTCTACAGATACAAGCGCCAGTGGGGACTGGTAAGATCCGCCAGAAGATTGATTTTTACCCCCAACCTGAAGATCTTGACCCACCATGATCTCCGTGGCCTTTTGGACGGTACGACCAGACCTGTTCATTGGCTTCGTGGAACATTGACGCGACAAGATCTGGCTTCCCTGGTCTCTATCGAGGGTCCAGTAAACTACAACGTCATGGAGGCGGTCATGTGCTGGCTGGACGTCCATGTGAATCTCCTTCTTGCTGCAGAGGGAGTCGTGGAAGTGCCAAAACGATCTGTTTTGGTTGAAGGTCCCTTCTTTTTCAACAAGATGTTGCTTTGTGGTGGAGCCCTAACTGAAAAAACTCTCAAAAGACGGGGAGTCACGCCAGACAGTTTCCAAAGCCTGGAGACACTTCTGTTTCCCATCAACAACAATGGTATTTGGTCTGTTGTTATGGTGAAGCCCATCGCAAAACAAATCACGCACCTGGACACCTTCCATGGGCAGGAAGCACAATGGGTCATTGACGTGGTTTTTCAATGGCTGAAGAATTTCCTAGGAGATGACTTCAAACAGAACGAATGGAACCATGTCGGCCATGAGGTCCCTGCCCAGTTTGGCATGTTTGACGCCGGGATTTTGGCCATCATGAACACGATTTGTTTAGTGCTGGGATGTGATCCCGTGAGGAGTTACAACAGCGACTTGGTCGACCTATATCGGTGGCATTTGGTTGACATGCTGTTCAACGAGGGATTCCATGGATACTATGATCTGAGTGAGATTTAACATCCAAAAGTGGGTGTGGGCGTTTTCTTTTGCATTGGTTTTGTATCTTTAGGTTCTGCTGTCCAAGTTCTCATAATTGATTTCTTTTGTACATATCTTCCGCGAAAACGAGCTCGCAAAAGACTTCGATCTAGTTTGATAGGTGCTGTTCCTTTCTTAATACCCCCGTGGACATGATGTAGATGTTGGTCTGCAGCTTGGTAGGCATAATGTTACTCATCAGAGGTACCTGCAACGTCTATTGTACTCAACACAAAGTGGACACCTGAAGTCGCTTTGATATGCCTCTTTTCCGGTCGTCGCGTGGCCACTTGGTACATGTGGACTATATCAGCCTCGTTTACGTTGCCTGTATCATGAGAAGGGATAGAACAAGGAACAGCCCACTCGGTCATCTGACAAATTATCCACAGCTTCACGTCTATGCTTTGGAAAGTTCGGGCCATGTTCTCATGGTACCAACTTGGACAACATCATTATATCCCCACATAGCCTACACTGGAAGACGGCCTGCAGATTGACTGTCATTATTTGTCATAGAAATCAATTTCCATACCAGTATTAGATGGCATGTCTCATAGACCATATACATTGGCGAACCCATTGTTCTTGAGATACTGCTCTTGCAAGGTGCAGTAAGCCACAATAACCATACGCCTCCAACTACGCATAAAAAAGATCCCATCTCCGCTATAGTTGTATAGCAATAGATGTTCACCTTGTGAGGGACTTAGGAAATTGCAGTGCTTTCTCATGACCTTCATCAATGGTGGGCATTACTACTGGCTGTTGTCTCGTGTTTGGCAAAACTATGTTGGTGAATGATTGATCAGCCTGTTCCTCTAACGGCGGTTATAACCACGGCATACTCCCCTTGCCGTGAAGCAACTCCACTAAACTAGGGGCGTTGATGAGATATACAAACTCTCCAGCACGTGGACCGAACGTATTGGCGTCAGTGAACTTCAGTGATCCTGGTTCCATGTCGTTCGGACAATATCATCGGGACCAGGCTGACGTCAGAACAATAAAGTTCTATGCAGTAGGCATCCATCAATTCTTGCCCAGTTGGACACATAACTTGTGTTACATCTCCTGATCTTGGGTGTACGGCACAGGGCCTCAAAGTTCAGCATGGGCTGGACATACATCAACTGCTTTAATCCACAGCTCCATCATAGTACTGGTAGTGTATTGTGTACGTGAAAGCACCAGTTGTCACACATCATCTCGATTCTGGAGACTGTAGGTAAACCTGGCATGGATGGCTCTGTCCGCGCTGTTATTTTTGAAATGAACATACCGATAGTCATTAGGCATATGGTAAGCACATGATAGATGAAAATGATGGAACGTCTTCACTGAAGGCCTCAAAACTACGGAAACAACTTTGTTGAAGCTATAGGTAAAGTGCAAATGCCAACACCACAAAAAAAGTGGCTTTAGGAAGGCCCTCAGGCAGCAGCAAACGGCAGGCAATATTGGGCTGCAAAATGGGAAAACAAAAAAATAGCAGACTCCCCTACATGTGGCATCTATTGCCCAGTATCCAACCACCTCTCTGTCAATAGGCGCTATTCGCCTCTTCAAGCAGGCTCAAATCCGAAAACAACCTGATTTCGCAAGGCCTGCGATATTGCCCCGATCATTATGCACAGCGGTTGTTACCTCAGGTACTACACTAAGTACCCGACACTGACCTGATCTACACGATCAATTAACACATGGTCGGAATAGTAAGTATCAAAGCGCTGGCCAAAAGCTTGTCAGATTGTACCCTGTCTGGA
>JSUI01006533.1:110211-145050 GCA_000833645.1 Huntiella omanensis | reverse complement strand
CAGGCCCTTCGGTTTCCCGGCCCGTGTATGGAGGACAATCCGCCGACCCCGAAATGGCGGCGCAAATCGCCCAATGGCAAAGCGCGTACAACACGAAAGACTCTAGCAACCCTTCTATCGGTCCCGTAATTCCCGAAGCTAACGCTAGCACGACAGACAAGAAGAAGACTGTTTACCGTGAAGGTGGTGGCAAGAAGTGGCAAGACGACTCTCTACTCGAATGGGACCCGGCGCATTTGCGTCTGTTTGTGGGAAACTTGGCAGGTGAGACGACGGATGAATCGTTACTGAAGGCGTTTTCACGGTGGAGCAGTGTCCAGAAGGCCAAGGTTATTCGGGATAAGCGGACAACCAAGAGCAAGGGGTACGGCTTTGTGAGTTTCAGTGATGCAGATGATTTCTTCCAGGCTGCGAAGGAGATGAACGGGAAGTACATTCAGAGTCACCCGGTAGTCGTGAGGAAGGCGACAACTGAGATCAAGACTGTGACTGTAAAGGATAAGCACAAGGGCAAGTGGAAGAACAACAAGAATAAGGGGAAGAGCGGCAGTGGTAATGGCGGTGGTAGTGGAGGATATGAAGCTGGCTCAGGTCCTAGTGGTGGTGGTGTTGCGAAGCCAGGTAGCAAGACTAAGAATGGTCTGCGTATCCTAGGTTAAGCATGTGTATAGACAGTCACTCAAGTCGTTAGAGATGATCCATAGAAAACAAGTATGTAAGTAATGTTATACCCTTTCACTTTATGAATTCAAAGTCATCGTTCCTGGAGATTTCCGTTACCGTTGCCGGAATGTGGGCCCATGGCCAATATACACATGTCATGCCGTGGTATTTCTTACTTAATTCACTTGGCGTGCAGAAATATGCAGGCCGCCTCATGTCTTTTACACTACATACTCACAACACCACCATTTATAAAGTCCCACAAAACTGTTGACATTCACAAGCTGCAATGTCCTTTTCCGAATAGCTCCAAACTCTCTATACGATACCCGGAATCCCCAAACCTGCCAGTGTAAGGGTTTACCAACCCTCGGTATTGTGACAAAGAAAGCTCTCAATAAGCTCTCCTTCCTTCCCTGGCTGCATTGCGCACATCGCAACTTGTCGTAGCTTTGGCGCATTGAATTTGGGCCAGATGTCCGGTATACAATTCCACCTACTCCATTGCTGTTGATCAGCTTTACCTCAATCTTTTCTCTCTTCTCGACTATTCATCCTCTAGCGTTTTTTGTTTCTACGAGTCCATCAAACAGTGGCGCAAGCAAGCTCATCCGAAGAATATCCAGCATACAGCATACAAACCACCCATACTAAAGGCCAGCCCCGCGAACCATAGCTACATACATACATACATATATCCGCCAATCCTGATCTGATTCNATTGTGACAAAGAAAGCTCTCAATAAGCTCTCCTTCCTTCCCTGGCTGCATTGCGCACATCGCAACTTGTCGTAGCTTTGGCGCATTGAATTTGGGCCAGATGTCCGGTATACAATTCCACCTACTCTATTGCTGTTGATCAGCTTTACCTCAATCTTTTCTCTCTTCTCGACTATTCATCCTCTAGCGTTTTTTTGTTTCTACGAGTTCATCAAACAGTGGCGCAAGCAAGCTCATCCGAAGAATATCCAGCATACAGCATACAAACCACCCATACNAAGCCCCTATCTCGCCAATCGAACGCGCCCCAAACAAACCCTGCAGCACTGCCGCCTCATTCCATAGCATCCAGCACCAGTATAAAGAGGCAGCACCCCCTTTGGCCATTCACTGCGGGTTTGGCGCTCGAGAATGTCGGGCGAAGCTACACGACGCGCCGGTGACGATACTTTTGAAATGAGCAGTTATAATCGTCGGCGGAATAGTCGGACGCCGGTGTACACGGAAGTTGGCGGGGAGCAGGATGGGGCCGAGCCGAGATTGTCGGCGGGTGAGATTTCGGCGGTCGAGAAGAGACTTGCTGATCGCGCGGTCATGAGGAGATTGGGAGTTAATGCGATTTTGATCTCGCTTTGGTATATCTTTTCGCTAAGTATCTCATTGGTAAGTGTCGAGAGCATATTGGAGGAAGAAGAGAGAACGCAGACTAACGATTAAGATAGTACAACAAATGGATGTTTGGCCAAGGAAACCTGAACTTTCGATTCCCGCTTTTTACGACGGCGATGCACATGCTCGTGCAATTTGGTCTATCAAGTGCTGTTTTATGGTTGGTACCGTCTTTAAGAGGACCCAAGGGCCATACCGATTCTGGACCCGTTAGTATGACACGGTTCTTTTATATTACACGCATCGGACCATGCGGAGCGGCGACCGGTCTGGATATCGGTCTTGGAAACATGTCACTTCAGTTTATTACACTGACGTTTTACAGTAAGTTGCGATATCACGGGAATTACCAAACACGGCCATTAACAATCCCATAGCAATGTGCAAGTCCTCTTCCCTTGCATTTGTCTTGCTTTTCGCTTTTCTCTTTAGACTTGAAAAACCTACAGTGCGTCTTGTAGCCATCATCGCTCTCATGACGCTGGGTGTCATCATGATGGTAGCCGGTGAGGTTTCCTTTAGTCTCCTCGGATTCAGCCTCGTCATCTTAGCTGCTTTCTTTTCCGGCTTCCGCTGGGGTCTCACACAAATCCTATTACTCCGGAATCCAGCAACCAGTAACCCATTTCTCAGTATCTTCTTCCTTGCCCCGATTATGTTTGCGACACTTATTGTTCTCGCCGTGCCAGTTGAGGGTATCAGCGAAGTGTTTCACGGGATCGGCGAGTTAACGGAAGCCCATGGTCCCCTGGCTATTCTATTCCTCATTTTCCCCGGTTGCATCGCCTTCTGCATGACAGCCGCCGAGTTTGCTTTACTTCAGCGTACATCAGTCGTTACCTTGTCGATCGCCGGTATTTTTAAGGAGGTTGTCACGATTTCTGCTGCCGCTGCTATTTTTGGCGATAGTCTTACTTTTATCAACTTTGTCGGCCTTGTTACTACCATGGTTGCCATTGCCATGTACAACTACGTCAAGATCACAGGTATGCGCCGGGACGCCGAGGAGAGAATCCACCAGGATCTTTCGGGGACTGCGGTTGCCGATGATGAGGAGCAGAGATTTGAGGTTGGTGATGATGGTGATGATGAAGAGGAGGATGCCGCGCTTTTGGATCAGCGCAGATAGATTGGAGCATCATCATGACTTTTTCTTTTGCGTTTTATACATTTTGATAGAGTACTTGCTTGCTATATATATTGGACATTCATTNCAACTTTGTCGGCCTTGTTACTACCATGGTTGCCATTGCCATGTACAACTACGTCAAGATCACAGGTATGCGCCGGGACGCCGAGGAGAGAATCCACCAGGATCTTTCTGGGACTGCGGTTGCCGATGATGAGGAACAGAGATTTGAGGTTGGTGATGATGGTGATGATGAAGAGGAGGATGCCGCGCTTCTGGACCAGCGCAGATAGATTGGAGCATCATCACGACTTTTTCTTTTGCGTTTTATACATTTTGATAGAGTACTTGCTTGTTATATATATTGGACATTCATTCTACATTATATTTCCCTAACTAGGATGTTGCTTGGGTTTGTAAAGTGCGATAAGATAAGCCGATAAATTTTGCCCCACTAATTTTTCATGCGCTTGATATTTTGGATTGGGCGATTTTTGTTCTTTGATTGTCGATTAACGAACGATTGACTTATCATAATCACAACCCAACCAAACCATCGCCATCATGTCCGTCATTCGTCCCCGCCGGTAAGATCTCGCCCCCGTCTTTCTCTCTCCTCTCCACCACAATCTAACCCCCCGCCAGCGTCAAAATCGGCCGCGACCCCAACAACACCACCTGGGCACGCGACGAAACCTCCTTCGGCCAACGCATGCTCCGCTCGCAAGGATGGCAACCCGGCGACGTCCTCGGCGACCGCAACTCCCTCCACTTCGGCATGCACAGCGCCGCGTCCACGGGACACATCCGGGTCGCCTTGAAAGACGATAGTAACGGACTCGGATGGAAAGCTGGCGGTCCGGATGGCGATGATGCGCTTACGGGGATGGACGTGTTGAAGGATATTTTTGGACGGTTGAATGGGAAGGGGGGTGAGGAGGGGAGGAGGGATCAGGAGAGGAAGAAGGGACTTATGTATCTTGGACGACGGGGTGGTGGGATTGCGTTTGTTAGGGGGGGTTTGCTTGTAGGTGATGAGATGAAGAAGTCCGAAAACAGCACAGAAGATTCCTCCTCCGACGACTCATCCTCCGAATCCGACTCCGAACCCTCCTCAACCTCCCCCGACCTCGACACCCCCCCAACGCACTCAACCGCGCCATCTCCACCACCAGTGCCCGTCCCAAACAAACCCTCAGTCTCCGCCTCCGAAAATCTTCCCTATCTCCGCGCCAAATCCGCAAAGGCTCTCAAACGGTACCAAAAAGCTCAAAAGAAGGCTTCTAAACTTTCCGCCTCGTTAGCTTCCGCTGAAGCGGGTTCTCCCGCTTTTGTGAAGGCGGAAAAAGCTACGCGGAAGGCGGAGAAGGCGGCGAAGAAGGCGGCGAGGGCGGATAAGAAGGTGCGGAAGGCGGAGAAGAAGGCTAAGAAAGAGAAGGCAGAGGCGAGACAGACTAGAGTGCTTGTGCGGAGTCGGTTGAGTACACACCGGAAGGCGCCTTTGGATTCGGACGCTATGAAGAGATTGTTCATGGTTGGTTAAAGTGATTATTTTGGGATATCCAGTTCAGTTGCATTTATAGGAGCTCACATACACATACATAAACGGCTTCATGTTTAGATAAAAGTTGGTTTAATCATCATGGCATTCTACAACAAAAAACTAGCGATTTACCGCATACCTACTAAAGGAAATCAAGCGAGCAAAAAACAGAAAACAAACAGTCTAAACAGTCATCATCACAAGCATGGCATATGCGAGTGCGTCATCAAAAGAACAAAAGCAGCAATAACCAATCCTCCTCTTTATCTTTAATCCATGTAAAAATCGCCCTTCAGGATTCTCTCCTGGAATGCATCCGGCTTGCGGCTTCTGGTCACTCTAGAAGTAGGGTTGCCAGCAGTGACAGGCGCGACCGGACCAGCCGGGGGCACACTGCTCGACACACCAACGTTGTTCGGTCCTCTCATCGAAGCCGGCTCAGCGGCCGCGGACAAACTACCACTCCGCATGTGCCCGTAAGAAGCTGGGCTCATACCCATACGAGGAGGGCTACCGGCAATAGCGGAACGGCCCTCAGCGCGGTTGCGCAGTTGATCGCTCCAGGTGAAGTACTGAGACTGAACTTGGTCTGCATTGCGTGGAACAGAAGAGGAGATGGGGTTAGTGAGTGGAGTAGAAAAAGAGGACGTGCGGAAGTGAGAAGAGCTAACAGGCGAAGACGGGCTAGTCTCTGAAGCCTGAACGGCAGCAGCAGCGGCAGAAGCAGCTGCGGAGCCAGTTACCGAGAGCCGGCGGACTGCACCAGCTAGGTAGGAACCGCGGAGAGCGGGAGTTTCAGCATCGCGGAGTCCGGCAGTCAAAGCTGACTTGGCGGGCCCACCCGAGACTGAAGGCCGCTGAGTGCGGGCTGCGGGGGTCTGAGTACCAGAAGTACCCGGAGAGGAAGAATCAAGGGTGTAAGTACCATTTAGAGTGCGTGGCTGCAGCGAGAAACTGGCACGCCGAGACGAGCGGTTAGAAGTCACGGGTGAGCGGCCATTCAGCGGCGACGGGACATCGTCATCTTCAATGGCGTTCTCATCGAAAGTGCTCCGCCGAGACAGAGAGGGAGAGAAGCTGGTAGGTGAAGTAGAGTAGTTGACCGGATAAGGACCAGTAGCCGTGGTAGATTGACGACGACGGGGCAAGTCGGTGTTAACCGTGGGTGCCGACATCGAGTTGGCCCGATGGAAAAAAGTGCTGAAGACGGCGGTGCTGACAGAGCCGCGGCGGTCCATTGTGTTGTTATTGTTGATAGGGATAGCGGAAGAAGAAGTGACAGGAGGGTTGTTGGTAGACATTTTGAAGAGAACTTGATAGATGCGGGGAGGGACAGTGACTTATATAGAGGGGAACTTGGTTCGTGCTGTGTTTGAAGAATTGGATGCCGTGTGACGAAATGCAAATAGATTAAACGTCTATGCGCAAAACAACTTGTTTGGATGTTTTGATAGCGGCTAGGCTCGATGGCGTGGAAGACTGAGTTAACGGCGTGATGTGGACCGAGGCTGGTTCGATCAATGGGTCTAAAGGGTTACACGGGGGTGTTGAATAAAGCGGAATGGCACGATTTATAGTTGAAGAATGTGATGTTGATAGACAGAGGGTAGATGAACATAAACCAAGAAGACGAGGACAAAGGGAGAAGAAAAGAAGAAAGCCAGAGAAAAAGTTGGACTAGACGGACTTTTAGAAGAAAGGACTACAGATATATGGAGAAACTCCAAGCGAAGGTGAATTCTCGTCTCCTTAAATGTGTGCTTGCCAAGTTCCCACCTGCCTATACTCTCCAACACTAAACTAGCTCTTGTCTGACGCACGAGTGGCTGCCCAACCATGGGTGTATGTACAACAGAAGCAAGCACGTTGGTCATACACCCCTTTACATAATTAATGCCTAAAAGCAGAAAGAAAGGTGGGTGGTTATCTCCCTTCTGTTTTGATACTTCCCTGTCTTGTCAGCTACGGTGATGATTGGCGGGCGGTCAATTTCGCCTTACAACAACACGTTTGATAAAGGGCAACTCCGACCGCAAGCTTTATCTCCTGCCAACGACGCCAAACCAGCCAAGCGGTCTGTTGTTTCTACCGAAACCGGGGGTGTGTGGGTTTAGATATGTATGGCCATGCATATAAATGTATGATATAGCATGGGCTAGGGCGGTCTACCACCCTTTGTTATCTATCGCAGTCTTGTAGAGACCGCGGGCTGGAGTGGGACGACGAAGGAAACGGACAGGGATGGCTGGATTTTGTTGGAGAAGATGCGGGGTGGCGAGACGGGACAAGCTCATGGGAGGTGGAGTGGTTTCTGGGAAGGAAGGAGGCGGGTCTTTGTCGGTCGGCCATGGGTGATAAAGGTGGCAGGACAAAATTTCGACCTGGGGAAAGGACCGACACTAGTATGTGCCTACATATGCAGATAAATTCATGTTTTGTCTTGCCCATGCGTCTGTGGCTGCAATATTCTGTCCTGCCTCGTTACTTCCATGCGACAAAACATCTGCCCATCTACCCCAGAACTTGCCTCATGCCCCTCATCATGCCTTGATATTTTTGAATCCAGTAAACAAACCCTATGTTTATCCTCTCGCTACCTCCTTCCACCAAAAATCCATGTTTCACAACACCCCCCTCCTTCTTTCTTCCTTCCTCCTTCTTCCTCCCCCCACGCAACCCCAAATCCGGAATCACCAATCCTGTAAATCCTGCGCTTGCGTCTGCACCTTCCCAAAATACCCTGTTGGCACTCGCAACCTCGCTGTTACATGGGACAACGACTTGTTCTCCAGTTCATGTATATTTTGGACCAGTCTGGCAAACGCCATTTAGGATGGAAATTCTCCAAAGGACATGTCCTGGAGGTGCCGTAAGTGGGTCTCCCGCTCCTTAGTTACGGTATTATAGATTTAGTTTGTGGTAATAAGCGACAGCTTCTGTTCCTGAACCCAAGTTATATTGGGAAAATCACTTGTCCTTACTTGGCCTGTTCATGTGGTCCTGCCAAGCGTTTTGGATTAGCAAGCAGAAATGTGTCTTAACATCATGGAACCAAGGAGATAAGCGTAGTCGACGGACCTAGGTTCATGGCGCTAGAAATAACCCTATTAGTTATGACGAGAGACATTTCTGAGACTATTAGAACTGGTGATGCGAATGGCAAGAATCATGGCACGAGATCTACAAGTGATTGGTGGCTTTGATGGAGATGAAATGCACTCAATATCTTAGCACGGACTATCAGGCCAGCACAGTGGGTGGTATTGATAGAAACACATAGAATGAGTTTAGCCAAAACTGTCTGATTTCTGTCTATCTGTCTATCTATTCTTCTCCAAAGTGCAAGAATACCTGGACATACATGTATGTATGTACATACAACACGTACTATGCAACCTTTACGCCTGATTCACATGTTCCCAAATCCGCTTCCATCCATCTGCATCTCCATATCACCCCCAACACCACCGTCCTCCAAAAATCCCTTGTACGCATCAAAATATTCATGAGGCAAGTTCATCCCAAAGTTGGTCATGAGTCCTTCAAAATCAATATTCGGATTCTCGTTTCCTCCATCACCCATCACCAAATCGACACCTCCACCCCAGCCCGATGCTCCCGGGATACTTGAGTACATCCCGGGCGCCGCAGCAGGGACAAACATGGGAACTGGAACTGCAGAAACTGTAGATGGATGCGGGTGCGTAGGTAGCGTTGGATATGCCGTGTACATATTGTAGTTTTGGGCCGCGCCATCACTTGTAACTGGTGGCCCATCTGCAGGCCAGTGACCAGCATGATATTGGGGAACCATTATCTGTGGGTCTGGTGGGAGTTGTGACGTCTGCTGTTGCTGTTGCTGTTGTTGTTGTTGTTGCTGCTGTTGATCTTCCCTTTCAGCCACCGCAGATAATACTTGTAAAGGAGTCCCCGTATAATTCTCAGGTTGCCCTTGTTGTCCAACCGATGAAGTACCCTCACCAGGACCCCTCGCCTGATTATTCGTTGTATCTTTCTCCTTTGAGGAATTTGCTTGAGCTGTAGCTTTGCATCGCTGCTCATCTTCGCTAGCTGCCCATCTCTGTAACATAATCAACACGACCAAAAACTTGGACGCTGGGCGACTCCTTCCGCCCTGTACCGTAGCCTTGAATTTATTAAGGAGCTCATCAATGTAATACTCAAGCCGTACTGAGTCCTTAGGGATAGCATTCGCCACTTCGCTATCTGGCACACTAGCAGAAAAGTGAATCTTGACAAGAATGACGACGGCGTACGCCACTCGTACAAAGTTAAACACGGGCAGACAGCGCACCGACTCCAACCCCATCCCCAGAAACACATCAAATAGCCCCGTCACCGACGACAGTAGCGACGCAATACAACTAATGTGGGCACTTGTCAATGTACGTGTAATGCCCTGAATTAATGGCTGCTGAGGCAAATCGTTGTTACGCGCTTGTGACTCTAGACACCGATGAGGCGGATGATCATCTTCTTCATCCGATTGAAGTACAATTTCGTGGAGATACATGCTCGTCATTTCGAATCCTATCGCAACAGCGGCTAGATGGCATATAATAGAGTTAGTAGTTGGTTACACAGAAAGCTTAAACTAATAGGGAAGAACGGAAGGAACCTACGTAGCATGTGTTCCGCGGGAGTCTCCTTGCGCAACCTCGCAAAAGCGCCCTGGAATCCACGTAACATAACCTGTGTACGCAGATCTCCGAGCCCGGTGCGCAAAACCCCTTCATCGGCGCTGAATTGGCCAGCAACTTCTTCACAAATCTTGTTCATTTTGACCAAGGTACAAAGTATACCATCAGTAGGCGCAACTCCTGAACCTTTCTTCTCCAAGATCTCCACACATTCGCCCATAAAGGGCGTCCACCGAAGTAAATTCGGACGCCGGAGTGACATGGCCGCGTTGGAAGACAGATAATAGCATGTAAGCCAAGTGCGGCGAGCCTCAAGCGACTCGGCATCCTCCACCGTGCGTCTCTCCATAAAGCTGGCCGCACCAGCGGTAGGTGGTTTTGGTGTGGCAGCAGGTTGATGTCGATCTCGCCAACCATATACCGCGGCTTGCTTACGGGAGGCTTTCTTGGGACGGACGCCGAGGCCAATGTCGATTGCAATGGAGATGCTAAGGTTGACAAGTTGGTAGAACTTGAGTTCTTCAAAGTGCTCTGGGGGCCAATACCAGATCACAGAGACGTGGAGGGCCTGGACAAGTTCGAGTGACTTTTTACCTTCGACGATGGTAATTTCAGCAAGAACGGACATGATTTCACTAACCAACCGACGCTGAACCGTTTGTTTCTCACTGGACGAGGCGGCCATGATAGCGAGGAACAGAATGGGTTTAGTATACCGGATATCAGCGGCAACAGTGCCCATAGGGAAGACTACAGCAGGCATATGCAAAGTCATAATTTCGACGTAACGCTTGAAGAATATCTCGGCTTCAGCCATAGTGAGAATCCCCCGGTCGACGCAGTCTTGTGATACAAGCTCCGCATAAGCCTTTCCTGGCGGGGGTCCTGCCGGAGGTTCCCGCGGTCTTTCCGGGACAATTGTCTCTCTACGCCGTTTATTTGGCCTCTCGGAGTCCTCAACTACCACTGGCTCATCTCTTTTTTCCATAGTCTCCCGTAATCCTCGAATAGCATCCTGTACGCCTCCAGCCGCCTTGCCAGTCTTTCCTTGTAAACTCGCGGTCAATTCATCGATTCTCTTCTCAAGCTCCGAAACTCGCGTATCTGTTCTGCGATGTCTCTCGCCAGTCCGCACCCTTACACTGACAACACAATTCCTTCCACTCTTAGCACATCGACGACATGGCACAGCAGCGGCATCAGGCGTAGGGACTGCATTGGTGGGCGCGACAGGCCATTCACAGCGAACCTTTAGTGCGCGACACGGGTCACACGCACGTGGTTTTTTCTCTGCAGTAGACGCGTCGGGGGCTGCCGGTGGAGTTTGCGTGTCGGATTGATGCGGCGTAGACGGTGTTGTGGGCGGTACACTATGGGGAGTGACGATGGGTGAAGCAGTTGTTGGCTGGGGTGGTGGTGGTGTCATGATATATCGTAGATGCCGGTCGGACGAGCGGGCGGACGGGTATAGTGGGGTGAGTTGGTTTCGGGATGTGGGTAATGGCCGAATCCTGGACAGGTGTTATAAAAAGCGGAGCGGAAAAGGGTGACGTCAATGCACCGTTGGAATAGGGATTCGACTGATGGATCCGTTGGAATTCGAGAAGCGTTGTTTCCTCAATAAATTTGAAAATATGGGGATGATGCGGAATTGTATATCTGGCTGTAACCCGCACTTTGCAAAATCATCGATCAAAGAAGATTCTGTGCTCAGCAAACACTACCTCTAATAAGGCAACCAAGTCCTATTTTCGGCCATCGAGTCATCATAGTTAGCTTTTCAGCCGCCTTGATTAACCCTCACTTGGTAGGGCATTGCCTTTTCATAATCGTATACGAACGCGATGAGGGTCATCTCATCAATAAGTAGGACTTACCGAATTGATAGAATTCAGGGTTTCAAATACCGTCGCGATAAATATTCTATCACACCGTGACATTGATACACCATAGGAACAAAAAGTTAAAGATTCTGTCGGCGTTTTCAGCCCGTTACCCGTCATGGACGAACGGAGGATCGGGGGGACTTTTGCCGGTACTCCGCTTCACGTGACTGTGGCTGTGTCGTGATCTAGGGTATGTGTAGAGCTGACCCTAGTGTATGAGATAACCCTACAAGTCGATCCTAGCCAGCTGGAAGTTGGACGGCCCAACATAGAGAAGGCGCAAAGGATCGAGCTTTTGGCTGCGCCCAACCAGGAGAGAGGGTCAACTTGCAGACTGGATCATGCAATAGTCTTCCTAAACAGAGTTCAATATTTCTGGTCACGTTTTCAGCATTTTTACTCCCCAAGTCATACACATCAACAGCCACAATGCCCTCACAAACACCCCCGGATTACTGTAAGTTCCCCGATTTGGTACATACTATACCTGACTAACAAAACCCCAGATGCCATTCTAGAGGTCTCACCGACCGCCACCACCAAGGAAATCCGCGAAGCCTACAAGCGGTAAGTTCCCGTCTCACCATACGTCATGTGCATCATAGCCTAACCCCCTTCTAGCGCCGCCCTTAAGACCCACCCCGACCGTCTCCCCACCAACCATCCCGATCGCCCCGCTCGCACCCGGAAATTCCAACTTGTCAACGATGCCTACTACACCCTAAGCGACCCTTCCCGCCGACGCAGCTACGATGCCGAGCGTCCCAAACACTCTTCAGAATCCTTCCCCGACCCATTCGCCGGGTTTGAAAATGCCGGGAGTTCCACCGACTTTAACGGGCCTGCGGCAGCGTTCTCATGGGCGTGGAACTTCTTCATGGGCGGTTCGGCATCCGCACAAGAGAAGGCTCAGAGGGAAAAGAGTGACGAGCAGTTTGCCGATGTATTCGAGGAGATGATGAATGAGGAAGGTGTTGATGGGGCGGAGCCGAAGAAGAAGGGGAGTTTCTGGGGGGCGGTGGGCGGTGTTAGTGGGGGTGCGTTAGGTTTCATTGTGGGGAATGTTCCTGGTCTAGTTATGGGAGCTGCGGCGGGAAATCGGTTGGGTGCTGTGAGAGATGAGAAGGGCAAGAGTGTTTACGAAGTATTCCAGGATTTGCCGGCGGATGACAAGGCGAGGATGTTGGCGGGGTTGGCGGCGAGAGTACTCAGCCACTCTGCGGGGCTTTAGAAGGGAATTACATTGTAATATACAGAATATCATGTTAAACGGCCCGGGGTCGGTTTCTGCCCAATATACTGTGTGTATACCGAACGGAACCGACGTCATAGACCCACTTGTTCTTGGCTTAGTCAGTCAGGGTCACCGCCTACCTTATCCATCACTGACAAATCTAGTTCTGCCGCAAATGATGACATGCGCCGGCACTATCAACGTGATCGCCGTCTTAAAAAGCATTTGTGAATCTCAAGATTCTTACCAATCAATCATAAAATCATGTCTGCTACCGCCCCAGGTACGTCCCAACGTTCATCACTTTCACAAACGATACTGACAGTCTAAAAGTTACCACTCCCGCCGCTACTTCTGCCGCGCCGGCTGAATCTAAGCCTAAGGTATGTTTTTTAATGTTCCCATCGCAAAACCTCAATGTTAACATTCCCAAAGCCCTGCTGCGTGTGCAAGGAGGAGAAAGCCAAGCGCGATGACTGCATGCTCTTCAGCACTGCCAAGGATCCCCAAGCCGACTGCAAGCCTACTATCGACGCTTACAAGGAGTGTATGGCTGGTTTCGGCTTCAAGGTCTAAACCCTCCTTTTCCTTTCTCTCGGGTAATTCCCCATATGTACGATACGACGTGGTGTACTTTTAATATATCCAAAAATCCGTAAATACATGTCTGAAAAGTGCAGAGTGACACAAATTAGTAATCCTAGGGTTCGGGTTTCCATTCACATGGCATGCCGTGCTGCTGCCTCCTTGCTGTGTGGTTGGGTGTAACAGAATAGACGGAATAGGTCGAGAAGATATACATACTCGATGAGTGAAGATGCAGTAATGATATTGCAGGAAGCCACAATCTGACTAAACCAGGATAATATCTCTGTTGTACGACAACGCCGCAACGCGGTCGACGCAAGGAAAACCCAGCCAAGAAACGCAAGAAACACCACATAACGGGGTCTACATACATAGTCAGCCCATATCCCCCCTCATCTTTGTATCGCAAGGGAAACCGGCGCCACCATCGGATACTGGACAGGAAGTCGCAACAGACGCCACTGTTTTTGGGGCGGACTCACTGAGGGAGACGAAGGCTCTCTGCATACGACTTACTGTGGCGGACGGACAGACGGACGGGTTTGGTTGGGTGAGTGCCTTTTTGTGGGCGGGGTTTCTCCTTGAAGGCTAGAGACGGACGGGAAAGGGAGGCGGCGCTTGTGGCGGGCTTGAGTGGGTATCGTTATCGAGGCTTTTGTTTGAGATTTTTCTGATTGATTTTGGGGTAGCTGCTTTGGATTCGGTGATTATTGTTTCGCGGTATTTATAGGTGGACGACGACATTAGTTGTTAGAGGGCTGGCTTTTACATTCCTGTGTTGGGATTCTCCACTTTCGACGGCTTAGAATCACACGGACTTTGCGGTGGTCATCATGGCTGGATTATTTCGTCAGATGTATGAGTGGCTCATGAGGACTTTCTGGGCCACGGAGATGGATGTGACTTTGGTGGGATTGCAGAATGCAGGAAAGACTTCGCTTTTGCGAGTTCTAGCGGTATGTTTATATAGTCCTGGCTTGGGGTGTATCCAGCATATCGGCAGTTACTAACACATACCTACTTGACATATAGGGCGGCGAGTTCACCATTGAGTAAGTTGATCCTCTTATATATGTTTACATTCAAACTGACACGTCATCTAGTACTATCCCTACGGTGGGCTTTAATCTCAAGAAGCTCCAGCGTGGCCACGTCACCCTCAAATGCTGGGACATCGGCGGGCAACCGCGCTTCCGAACCATGTGGGAACGGTACTGTCGCGACGTCAACGCCATTCTCTACATAGTTGATATTGCCGATATCAAGTCCATTCCAACAACTAGGGATGCCCTTCACGCTTTAATGGAGCAACCCACTCTCACGGGTATCCCGTTGTTGGTCCTCGGAAACAAGAGTGACTTAGACGGGCGGCTATCAGTAGATGAACTCATTAGTGAGATGAGATTGGGAGATATCACCGGAAGGGAGGTTAGTTGTTATGGAATTTCAGTTAAGGAGGAGACAAACTTGGAGGCTGTTATTGAGTGGCTATTGAAGTGGAAGAAATAGAAGGCACATAAAGAGAACGACGATAGTTGACCATCGGGCAATCATAACCCTAGAGACCCTAAACGACACAGTATGTACACGATATCAGTCCATTGTCTTACATAAGTGGTGTTGTAGTTACATCGACTGAATAGATATCTCC
Organism: Huntiella omanensis; assembly: GCA_000833645.1. Lineage (NCBI taxonomy): Eukaryota > Fungi > Ascomycota > Sordariomycetes > Microascales > Ceratocystidaceae > Huntiella > Huntiella omanensis. The sequence continues at coordinate 130,306 of JSUI01006533.1, read as the reverse complement.
AAAAGCGGAGAACAAGATAAGCTGAAAGGGACGATCTGGTTTTGTTTCCTTAATAACGTGGCCTTATCAATGTTTTCTCTTGCAAGACGCTCAGCTGTCCCACCACTACGTTCATTATTTTCAATAACCAAACGCACCATGTCAACTTCAAGCGTATCTAAGCCGTCCCATTGGGCAACCGCCGATACGGGTGCCAGCTTCGACCTCAGAAGTAATATGCCCCACCACTTTCAAAGTACACAGCTAACCGTATCTAGGCGACACCATGACCCGACCAACCGTGTCTATGCGTGAGGCCGTGGTTTGTGCCACCTTTGGAGACGACATATGCCAAGAAGACTCCACAACCACGGCCCTAGAGAAACGTATGGCGGAACTCACGGGGAAGGAGGCCGCCTTGTTTGTTCTTTCGGGAACCATGGGAAATCAACTTGGTCTGCGGGCGTTGTTGACGCAGCCGCCTTTTGCCGTTCTGTGCGATGAGAATGCCCATATTGTGAATCATGAGGCGGGGAGGTAAGATGTTGTGGCTGTCGGGATATATTGCGCATTGACTGATCTTGTGTTAGTATTGCGGCTACGGCCGGTGCTCTTCCGGTATCTGTGAAGCCAGCCAATGGCCATCACTTGACTTTGGATGATGTTAAGAGGAAGGTTTCGTTGTCAACTGACATCCATACTTGTCCTACGAGGGTAATCTCACTAGAAAACACTATCAATGGGATGATCCACCCCCTCGAAGATATCAAGAAAATATCAGAGTTTGCCCGTGCAAACAACATCAAGATGCACCTTGATGGCGCCCGGCTTTGGGAAGCAGCCGTTTCTACAAAGATAGATATCAAGGAATGGTGTTCCCACTTTGACACAATCACCATGTGTTTCTCCAAGGGTCTTGGTGCACCTATTGGAAGTATTCTAGTTGGAACTTCTCAAGCCATTGCTCATGCACGATGGACCCGGAAACAAAACGGTGGCGGCGTCCGTCAGCCAGGTATCATCACTGCGCCGTGTCATGTGGCCATTGACGAGACCTTTGGTACTGGAGGAACGGGAATCGACGGGAAACTGATCAGTACCCACAAGATGGCCCAGAAAGTATCCGAGTTGTGGTTGAAATTGGGCGGTGAGATGGTCTTTCCGACCGAGACTAACATGGTGTGGCCAAATGTTGAGAAGGTCGGGTGGACAAGCGAGGAATTTGTCAAGGAAATGGCAAAGGAAGGTCTCCAGGTCTTTGGTCCTAGAATTGTATGCCACTACCAAGCTGTGGATAAGCAGGATGAAGTACTGGATCGTTGTAGTCGTGTCTTTTCGCGTGTCATGGAGGGCCGGAAGGACGCCGACCATGTGCAACCCCGGTCCGGTGGAATATATGGGAAGTAAGCTTATATGTAGATGGTTATAATATAGCGTTATTCCCTGTCCCGCAGTCACCACCGTCACATGCGCAATAATTTAGCCGGTCTATGCCGTCTGCATGACACGTCCTTCCAAATGGATCTACAACTCCCTTTTTAGTTGGAGTAACCACCTTGAATTTATAATCCTAGATTCTATCATAAAAAGGATTCTTGTCGGCGTCTGTGAAATGTAAACTTTTATCGTGACATTCCGGTGAATTAGCCTTCATTGAAGTGTTGGCTTTGTATAATAATCCACCCATTTTAGTCTATATATATCGTTACTATTCTTACTGTTTTTTTATTGTAATGTATTTCAATGGCTTAGTTTTCCTCTCGGCGGTGAAATTGGCCACGGCGTTATACGTCAACGGGAATGTCACCGCACCATGTGACTCGCCAATCTACTGCCACGGAGATCTTCTCCGAGAAGTTGAGCTCGCCCAGCCGTTTTCTGATTCCAAGACATTTGTCGACATGTAAGTCCCGGACCTCCCTATCCTATATGCACGGATATTAACAACCTCCCACCCACATCCCAGGCCGGCTTTGAAGCCTCTCGCTGATATCCAAGACGCCTTCAATAAGCTTCAGAAACCCCTTTCGAATAACACGGATTTACACAAGTTCCTCGCAGACAACTTTGGTCCGGCTGGTGGTGAACTTACAGCCGTTCCTGCTTCGTCTCTTACAACCAATGCGACATTCTTATCCAAAGTTACTGATCCGGTCCTTCGGGACTTCACTGCTGCTGTGATTAACATTTGGCCCGATTTAACTCGCCAATATGTCAAGAAGAATGGCAGTGAGAATCTTCCCACGTCGTTCCTACCCGTCGACCGTCCATTTGTCATTGCCGGGGGACGTTTCCGGGAGCCGTACTACTGGGATACCCTGTGGATCATCGAGGGTCTGTTGCATTCCGGCGGGTCATTTGTCAACCTTGCTCGGAACGCTATTGAAAACTTTTTGGACTTCATCGAACGGTACGGGTTTGTACCAAATGGTGCACGTGTCTACTACCTCAATCGTAGTCAGCCGCCTGTGCTTGCTCTTATGACGAAGACGTACATTGAGCGGACCAACGACACGTCTATCCTGTACCGTGCCTTGCCTCTTCTTGAGAGTGAATATGACTTTTGGATGCAGAATCGCTCCGTTATAGTCAAGGCTAACTCGGGTGCCAATATTACACTAAATGTCTACCGTGTGAATAACACCCAGCCACGCCCCGAGAGTTACCGAGAAGATTATCTCACGGCTACTGAGGGAAATGTGACGGACAAGGCCAAACTATACAGCAACCTTGCTTCCGGTGCCGAGTCTGGTTGGGACTACTCTGCTGGTCGGTGGTTAATGGATCCCGCCGATGCTACTCAGAACCGAACTGCCCCTCTTAAGTCTCTGAACACCAACAACATTGTCCCTGTCGATCTCAACAGTATTCTTTACGGTGTTGAGCGGGCCATGGCTTCTTTCCACCGTTTACTACACAACAACACAGGGGCCGAGGATTGGGATAAGCGTGCTGCGGTGCGTGCAGCTGCCATTCACTCCTTGTTGTGGAACGAAGAACATTATGCTTATTTTGACTACAACTTGACAGCTCTGTCTCAAGACATTTATGTCCCCCTGGATTCCAGTGACACCAGCAACAGCAGCGCTAGTGCCTTCTTCCGCTCCAAAGCTCCTCAAGGATACAAACGCATTCACAGTGTCTCATCCTACTTCCCTTTCTGGATGGGTGCTGCTCCGCCCCGTATCCTCGACCATTCCCCGGCCATTCTCAAAGCTTTTGCCCCCATTGAAGCTCTTCTTGCTAGCTACCCCGGCGGTATTGCCGCCACCAACGTCGCTAGTGGTCAACAATGGGATTTCCCCAACGTTTGGCCTCCACACATGTACGTTCTCATGTCGGCTCTTTCCGACATCCCCGTATCCCCCCATGGATCATCTACAGCGTACGCTTCCTCACGAACTGCCTTGTCCGACCTTGCCAAGAGAGTTGCCCAGCGGTACATTGATAGTGCTTTCTGCACTTGGTATGCTACTGGTGGCAGTTCTAACAGTACAGTTCGGTATAGTGGGGCTGAAAAGGGGAGTAACGGGGTTATGTTTGAGAAGTACAGTGCGGAGCGGGTTGATGTTGCGGGATCGGGTGGTGAGTATGAGGTTGTAGAGGGTTTCGGATGGACCAATGGCATTTTGATCTGGGCTGTGGAGAAGTGGGGTGCCGATATCAAAGTGGGTAATTGTGAGATTGCCGAGGGACAGAGAAATGTGAGATTAAGCACGTGGGATATGAAATGGATTAAGCAGTTGGGCCGGGATTCTGACGTCTATGAAAAGGAGATTGAAGACATGGACGATGAGGGAGATGAGTGATTGATAAGTAAAGTTATTAACTCACAACCGATGACTCGGTGAATACACATACATACAAAAACAAACAAGTAACCCAAACTACCCAAACAATAAACTAACAACCACCATGAATCCCAAAATACAAAAAACAGTCTTTAACAAAGAAAACACCCTAGCCCAAACAAAATACATCTTTAAGACGACCCGTCCATCTCCCAAACCTGAACACCCTTCTCAACAACCTTTGCCTTCAACTTAGCAAGAACAGCTCTCTTTCTCGCCGCCTTGCTCATGACACCCTTACGCTCCTCGGCCGAGAACCCGTCAATTTTCCGGCGCATAGGCGTTGACACCGCGACAGGAGTTGCCGTGACACCGGGAGATAAGCCTGCACGTTGACGTTCTGGGGTGAAGAGGTTTGACCGGGCAGTTGGTCTCTGAGGGGTCCGAGGGGGAGCGGGAGTGGTTTCCCGTGTTGGCCGGGCAGGCGAGGCGAGGCGAAGTTTGCGGATTTGAGTCTCGAGGACGTCGACGTCGCCAGAGCGTTTCTCGGCCATGTTGGTCATCTTTGCGATGGTGCGCATGACGGCGTCGACGGTGGGGGGTTGAGTGGCACCCTTACCTCCGTTGGCGGCGGCGGCGGAAGCTACGCGGGTTTTCAGGAGAGTAAGAGCTTCCTCGACGGCAGCCAGTTGGGTAATATACACTGTGAAGCCGCGGCGGAGCTCGCTTTGCTGGGCCGATTGCTCTGGAGAAAGAGGCAGCTTGGCAGTATTGTCAGCACTGTTGGGGTCCAGGCGAGCGAGAATGACTTCAAGATCTTGTTGCTTAGCACGCAGACGTGAGAGCGAGCGGGTAATGTCAAGCACCGAGGCCTTGTGAACATCCATATCAGTGATGCGAGCCTGGCTGAGCTGCGAGGTAAGGTCGACCTCAATCATGTCAGCCAGATCTTCCAGCTCACTAAGAACCCAACCACTAGGGTCCTCTGAGAGTTGCTCTGGGGTACGCTCAGCAGTGCTAGGCTTCTGTGAATGGCCGAGGACGAACTGCTTGACGGAGCGCGCGTTAAGACCGACGGCGTCAACCATGCTGTTGATGTCGCGGTACACGGCCTCGACCTGAGCGGGAATGCTATCCTGGGCAGGAGGAGCAACGTCGATATGGGTCATGAGCTGATCTATACGAAGAGTGGGCACAGGGGCTGAAGCCAGAAGCTTCTGGACCTTATCATCCTCTTCGTCGACAAGTGGCGCTGTCTCTTCCAGCTGCTTCTTGGCTTTGGCTTGACGTTTAGTCGCAAGAAGAGCCTCCTGGGGGGTAGTGCCGTCAACGGCGGAACCGCGAATGCATGATCCAAAGCCCTTGCTGGACAGCATAGGTTGCATAGCATCAGCCAATGATTCTGCAAGGAACGATCCACCAAAGTTAGGAGTGGACACAGCACGGTTGCCCTGCATACGAGAACCGCCAAAGTTACGGACGGGACTAGGCGAAATAGGGCTCGTCTCAGAAACTGGTGGGGGGAAGACGGCAGATGGGTTCATGGTAGAATCACTAAACGTAATACGCTTCTCCTTCTTGTCGGCCTTCTCGCCGGCCGGCTTGGAGATCATGGTAAAGCCACCGTTAAGCCCTCCATTAAACGAGTTTTGTGTGCGCGCAGACGACGACGGCGAGATATCCTTGGAGATGTGGACGGCGCTGCTAGATTCCGATTCCGCATCTGACTCATCACCGGGACGGCCAACATCAACGCCAGAGCTCTCGTCATCCACTGGCAGTGGCTTAGCAGTGATAGTAGACGACATTGAGGAGAACATTGGCGGATCGGGGGGCAGTGGAGCATCTTCAATCACCCGGGAGGGAGCCTTGGGTTTGCGGAACGTCGGTTCTTCATCTTCGGATGGGCTCATCTTAGACCCACTGGATGTCTGACCAACGTCGTAAGACGCCTTACTAGTCGCGATAGGAGGCATGGGCTCTTCTTCTTCTGGCTGGCGGTAGCTGAAGCGAAGTGGGGCCGGAGTAGTCAAGGGAGTAGTGGAATCACTAAACTGACCAGGACCAATGAGGCCTTTGGCGATAGGTGTCTCAGCATCTTCGGGTGATGATTCCTGAGAACCGTGGGCCGCCTTGGACTTTGGAGTCGTGAGGGGACCACCAAAGATGGAAGAGCTAGCCTTAGGCGTAGTGGTTGAGCCGAAGATTGAAGATTTCGCTTTGGGGGTAGTAACAGTCTGGAAAATGCTGCTAGTCTTGTTATCAGGTGTCAAAGCCGAAACAGTTTCCTTTTTACGCTCAGGAGTAAAGACCTCCTTCTCTTCATCTTCCTCTTCCTCTTCGGCATCCTGGTCTTCGTCCTCTTCTTCTTGATCATCCTCGTTTTGGCTACCATCCTCTTCTCCGCTGTAATCCTCCCGGTCCTCATCTTCTTCGTCGTCATCATATTCTTCTTCGGCACCTTCGCTACCATCATCAGATCCCGCTTCAGATGAGCTCACATCCACAGGCGGCTTGATGTTGGCAAAGGGGTTGGCTGGGTTTATAGTACCCTTGTTCGCCGAAGATCCACCAAAAATGCTTTCCTTACTGGCGCCAGTCTTGGTAACCTCACTGAGAGGCATGCTGAAGATGTTTTTCGGGGCCGTCACCTTTGTAGTAGCGAAGATTGACTTGCTAGTGTTGGTAGAAGAACTACCGAAGGGGTTCTTTGCCTCACCGCCAGATGACGGGGCACCGAAAATAGACTTGGCTGGTCCTACTGAGGGAGCTCCAAAGACACTCTTGATAGGGCCCGCACCTTCCAATGGTTTGTTGACATCGAATGTGTTCTTCTGGCCAGTGCTCTTCTTGTCACTGCTCGATGGAGCACCAAAGATAGACTTGGTCTGGTTTGAAGATGGAGCACCGAAAATAGACTTGGTTGATGGTACCGAAGGAGCGCCAAACACACTCTTGGTCGGCTCGGGGTCTTCATTCTTCGAATCAGTACTCTTCTTGTCACTGCTTGATGGAGCACCAAAGATAGACTTAGTCTGGTTTGAAGATGGAGCACCGAAAATAGACTTCGTAGTTGAGGAGGGAGCTCCAAACACGCTCTTGGTCGCATTAGAAGTACCAGCAGTCTTGGGAACATCGAAGATGCTGCTCTTGGGGGCAGAGCTAAACATGCTCTTGGTCTTAGGAACATCCATTTGAGGCGTGGTCGATTCCTCTTCCTCAGCTGGCTGGGTGCTGAAAATGCTCTTGCTCATAGAGTTAGCCTTAGGCTTGGCAGGAGAAGCTTCTTTTTTAGCAGGTGTAGATTCAGGCGTCGATTCTTTAACTGGGGCAGGAGCATTCGAGCTCTCAGTAGATGAGCCACCGATTGCAGCTGATTTGCTAGCAGTAGAACCGAAGATTGACTTTTTTTCTTCGCCTTTACTACCACCCAGGGCACTAGCAAAACCGCTACCAAACATGGAGCCTCCAAGAGCCGATCCAGATGTTTCCTTGTCCTCGGACCCCTTATCCTTAGAGTCCTCGTTTTCAAGGTCAGCCGCTGGTGTGAAAGAACTGGTAAGCCGGAACCCGCTAGAGCCACCGAACGGAGACGCAGTAGCAGAAGTCTTCTTGAAGATGGAATCGTCCGATCCTGAACCAAAAGCAGACCCGGAAGAAGGTTTACCAAAGATACTACCACTGGTATTCCCGCCTCCTAAGGACCCAAATCCACTGCCAGATCCAGCACCAGAGGCAAAGCTGGAAAATCCTGAACCACCAGAAACAGTGCCAAAGGGACTACCCGTGGTACCGGCAGTCGAACCAAATGCAGGTTTAGAGCCATACGCCGCAAAACCACCACCGGTCTGGCCAAACGCAGGCTTATTAGCCGAACTACCTAGTGCGCTAGGCTGGCCAAATCCAGTAGTTTGGCCAGATGTGCCCCCGGAAGCCCAGGGAGATGCAGCCTTGGCACCGAACGCCGATGGGGCACCGAAAGCAGGAGTCGTAGTAGGAACAAGAGCTGATGGTGCACCAAAGGCGGGTGTGGTAGAGGGCGTTAAAGCAGATGGCGCGCCGAATGCTGGCTTGCTAGTAGGAGTGAGGGCTGAAGGTGGGCTGAAAGCAGATGTCGTAGCCGGTGGTTTGAGAGCGGATGGCACGGAAGTAGCAGGCGAAGCGACTGCTGAAGGAGCCTTGCCTGGTAACTTTGCGGCCGCAATCGCATCCTCGATGTCTGGCTGGGAGGCGGCCATCCCAGTGTAAGTGATTCCCTCCTTGATAGCGTCATTGTAAATGATCCACCAAGCAGCTAAAACACCCTCAGTAGTAAGCACCCAGACAGCAGGCACCGGTCCTGGCGACTCGTCAATTTCCTCCTTGGCAATAGGCTTGTACACAGTGTCCCGGGCAGAAAGATCCAAAGCCACACCAACTGGAATGCTATTTTCGTAGCTAGCGGTCATGGGAAGTCCAGCGCGGCATGAGTCGTCGAGCATCTCAGTCATAGTGAAAACACCCGAAATATGTTGTGGATCAAAGTCTGGAGCGAGCGGTACTTTCGACCGGGTAAGCAAGCCGAGATCTGTGGAGACGGTCGAGGATACGACCAGCAGGTCCTGGAGATTCGGCGCATAGTCCTTGAGGCGAAGGAAAGTGTGGTGTGGTGTCTTTGGATCACCGAATGGGTCGACTGGATCCGATAACTTGGAGAATGTGTAAGAAGTAGGTGGTTTTCTGGTGATGACGTAGTATGTGCTTGTCGGTGGTTCCTCTGTTTTACTCATGTAAATGGCGATGAAAAGGTGGTTTTCAAGCCACTGAATTGACGATACCTGGACCCCGCTGAGATACTCGGGGCAAGGAATTTCGCTTTTGACCTCACCAGTAGGTGTCATTTGCTTGACTGTACCGTCGTTCAATCCGGCGACAAGCTGTTTGCCCTTCGTACTCCAACTCACACAAACAGCGTCCGAGACAAGAGGCTCGCTAACAGTTTTCGCCTTCAAGTCGATCATGTACAGGACACCCTTCTCTGTGACAACTGCGCAAAGCTCTGCCTTTTCCAAAGCAGGGTTGGGGACTAGACAACGCACAGCAGCGCCACCAATGTTGAGGGTCTGAATGGAATCGACGGCACCACCAATGACCGCCGTAGTCTCATAGACATAGATACCGGCGCCGTCGTCTCCGGCGACTACCAGATATTGTTCATCGGAGGTAAAGGCGATGTGGGTGATTTTGGATGTTACAGGAACAGATACTTTCGGTGAGATGGGAACGCGCTCTGAATCGTCGTCGTGGGGTACCTCAAAGGCTCTGCGAACGGCATCGGCTTCGAAGATTGAGATAGAATCTGGACCGGCGGCGGCGACAAGGGCTCGTCTTGAAGCGATTGTGAGGAGGGATGAGTGATTGACTGGTTGAGAGTCCCACCGCTTTGTAAGTTGGACATTGGCATCACCAGCGATGCCTTTAAAGCCGAGATGCTGCAGATCAAAACGGTTATATAGTTAGATGTGACATTTTCTTTGTGACAAAGACATTTTTGCTGTGCGGGGCGAAACGTACCTCGGTCTGAATGACTTCGAGCTCAGGGCCCATGGTTACGGAAGCCATGATGGCAAAGAGTACGTTTTATCCGCAGAAAGATTATCGATGCGATTCAATTAAAGCTGGCGATGGATTCAATGCGGTTTGATACGCCAGTCGATGAGGCTCCAAGGGAAACAAAATAGGAAAAAAAAAAAGAAAGGTAGCGGAGCACAACTGATCGTGTGATCTCCAACAATCTACCAATTATCTAGACAATAGGAAATAATGAGTTTAACCTGAGTTGCCAGCTCTACAACCTCGAGGCGGTATGTGTAAGTAGAGTGGGAGAAAAAAAGACCCTGGGGTAGACAAAAAGTATTATTTTTCGTGGACAATCAAAACAATGCTCTGGCAACACTCCGTCAACCAAATGAAGCAGGCAGGCCCCAGAAAAAAAAAAGTTGAAGATGGATTTTAGGGCGCGTCAAACGCGTGGGTTGTAGTCGTCTATGTGTGCTGTTCTCAGAACAAATGAGGTAATTGACAAATTCGTCACTATGTCACTATGTCACTAGAATTTTTCCAGTAGTCGACTGATAGTGCCACTGTAGAGAAAGGGTAAGATTCGAACTGACTCGTGATACTAGCTAGGTTCTGTCGCGCAACTAAGTGAGGGACCCGTTCATCCCCAGCAACCATTAATCATGCACCACCGCACCATCCTTTGCGACCCCAATATCGGTCAGCCTCGTAGTGTACTAGGGTTATTAATGGGCATAGGGTTGCCCCACGGCAGCTTCACAAGCTCTCGCTGCCTGCGGGTCCCCAGCTTGTAGTAGTTGGATGCTCTAGAAAGCTGCTTTCCTAATCTAGAGTAGGAGGCATCACCTTAGCCTCGTCATCGCCAGCTTCACTTTTGGATTTAGCTTTGCCAAGTGTATTTAGGCCTAGTTTATTTTTGACTTTGACCAATTGGTTTAATTGCACGTGTCTTGATATTTAGACATCCCACGATAGTCCCTAGTCGACAACCCCTCACTCGTTCTACCTGTAACCAACCAGCCCGGCCGCACCAATAATCTCGCCTTAATACACATACAAGTTCGCCGCCATCATGCCCGGTCTCGACTTCTCCAACTACAACCGCAACGTGGCTCTCCACGCCCGCGGTGTGCCCCTCCCCAAGGCCACCAGCACCGGTACCACCATTGTCGGGTGCATTTTCAACGGTGGTGTCGTCGTAAGTTCCACCCCACCAAACCCATCGTCAACCACATCTCCCTCTAACAACCCCCCTCTCTAGATCGCCGCCGACACCCGCGCCACCAGCGGCCCCATCGTCGCCGACAAGAACTGCGAAAAACTCCACTACATCACCCCCAAGATCTGGTGTGCCGGAGCCGGTACCGCCGCCGACACGGAATTCACCACGGCGCTCATCTCCTCCAACCTCGAACTCCACTCCCAATCGACCGGCCGCGCCCCCCGCGTCGTCACCTGCATGACCATGTTAAAGCAACACCTTTTCCGCTACCAAGGCCACATTGGTGCGTACCTCGTCATTGCCGGTGTTGATCCCACGGGCACCCACCTCTTCACGGTGCACGCCCACGGTAGCACTGATAAGCTTCCATATGTCACGATGGGATCTGGTTCGTTGGCTGCCATGTCTGTTTTCGAGAGTACCTGGAAGCCTGATTTGAATGAGGAGGAGGCGACGGAGCTTGTTAGTCAGGCGATTCTGGCGGGTATCTTTAACGATTTGGGTTCTGGTTCCAACGTTGATGTGGCTGTGATTACCAAGGAAAAGACGACTTTGAAGAGAGGACACATTAAGCCTAACCAGAGAGTGCCCAAGGAGAACAACTACAAGTTCCCTCGTGGTACTACGGCGGTACTCAACGAGAAGATCATTAAGAAGAGTGATCTCAGTAAGTTTGTCGACATTACCGACATTGTTGAGTACAGCACGGAGCAGCCGCAGGGCCAGACTATGGAGGTTGACGGTTAAAGGACACAATTTATGATATGATGGGTTGATTCGTTTCTAAAGATAATGATATGCAATAGTCTTTTTTTTGTACCAACTTCACGGGGAAACGAATATTGATAAGGCAACAGTGTACATTTTGTGTAAAACTATGAAAAGACAACAACAGCCACCCAACGACTAAAGAAAGAACAAAGCAGATATACCACAAGCCTATGTGGAGCCTTCCAACAAAAGAAACCCAGAAACAAAAGAAATACGCCGGTAGGTAATTTTACCAGAAAATGATTCAAAGATGCAAATAGAAAAACGAGACTCTACAGAGTATCAAGAAAGGAAGCTTTTTAAAAAAAGGTAGAGTCTCGGCGAATAGAGTATAAAAGAAGTGAAAGCCACCGAGGGAACCAAACAGGTTCCACACTCGACAGCGCGGGGTATCGCTGATAAAAAAGAGAGTAACAACTCGAAAAAGAAAAACAAAGGCTATAGAAAAAGAGAGAAGAAAGTAGACGAAGAGAAGAAGTACAGAGGAAAAAAAAGGAGATGCATGGGACTTGTTTGGAAGACTCATGACTTTTCTTTGTGGTGGAATAAGGAGCGGTGACTCCGCGTACGGCCCTTCTTCATCTTCTTGGATTCATCATCCGAGTCGTACTTCGCCTTGTGAATCCACGAGTTGCCAACCATTGACATGCCCTTGGCCTCGGCCATACGGTAGTACTTGGCACTCTTCTTGAGGTCCTTCTTGCAGCCCATACCTTGGGCATAGCAGAAGCCGGCTTCAGCAAGAGCGTCAACATCGCCCCATCCTAGAAGAGAAAGTTAGTATTCAAGAAAACATTCAAGTGTGTAAAAAGGACAAGAAACTTACCTCCAGCGATCTCGAAACACTTAAGAGCGAGACGCTTATCTTGCTCGATGCCCCAGCCGTTCATGTGGCTGACACCGAGTTCGTAAACAGAGAGGGCGAATTGAGCCTTGCGAGTCTTGGACTCCAAGACGTTGACTTTCTTCCCTTGGCTAGCTTCCTCCTCATCAGCATCAAGCTGCTCATGGGCCAACTCGGCAGCGCGACGTAACCACTGGACTCCTTCCTGCTGGTTCGGCCGCATACCCCAGCCATGTCTGCAAGCCAAGGCGAAGAGAAGCATGGCGGTGGGGTTGTTCGCCTGGGCGGCGATACGTAAATGGTACGAGGACTCATTGAGAGACCCGTTTTCGTGACACTCGATACCCTTGTCTAGGTGTTCCTCGGGAGTCATTTCTGAGGCGGTAGGGATGGCGGAGCGATGACGAAGAGTGCTGGCGGCGTCACTTTGGGATATGGCGGTGCGAAGACGGGAGCTTTCGGTCATGGGGAGAGACACTGTTGATTGGTCTGGGCGACTGGAGGAGCTGACGGGGCGGGTTGGTGGCGAGGGAGGTGCAGCTGGGATGGACTTTGTGGATTTTGGCGAGCTGTCAACCTCGGCAGGTGGGTCAAGTGGAAGAGAACGCTGGATGGTCTTGCCACGAGGAAGCGCATAGGTAGAGTAGATGTAAGAAGAACCTGGCGAACGACCATCATCTGGTGTCTCGAAAGCGTCACTGTTCATACTGACGGGAGTATGTGCGCTATCGTCAATGCCATTGAGAAAGGTAGGTTGACTATCTCCAGACGTTTGTCTAGAAGGTAAAGACATGTCGAAAGAAGGAGTTTCGGCACGAGACATTGGTCTTGAGAAGTTGAATGAAGGCCGAGGGAGATCAGATGCGACAGATGGAGTAACTGATGGTGGCCGTGGGATAGAGTGACCGTAGACACTACTGCTATTAGACATGCCACGACCCCTTGGTGATCTTGAAGCATTGATAGATATTTGGTCATCATCAATGACACTTGGTGGTGGCCCAGAGAGCATACTGGAAGAGCGCTTTGGGTAAATTGAACGAGGAGGAGCCAAACTAGCAGTGTCGGAAGAGGTCTCTTTTCTTAGTGTAGCTTGGGCCATACCCATGGCGATAGAACGAGGTGAAGATGGGCCGTTGAACTCCCCAGATGGACGACCAGTTACGGGGTCAATGGTTTCTGGTGAACCTTCTCTTCTCAATCCATAGTTGTTGTCCCCACTCATGACAGACACACGATTCCGCATCATCTCACCAAACTGTTGATTGGGAATAGGCATTTCTTCTTGGTCGTTGATGGAAGGCATCTGGCTCATACGTGGATGCATACTCTTTGGACGGAATTCAGGTGCTGGCTCTTCCACTTCAGTTCTCAAGCCCAAGCCAGAAGTTGGTTCAGAAACATTGGGCGAGTTATCACCTTGGTCAGAGCCAGAATCCTGAGACATGGCGCGGAAATATTCTGAACGGCTCTGAACAACCAGTGGACTTTCGGTGGTCAAGGGAGGAAGACGACTCATGCGACGACCTTCCTTGTTGGATTCCTTTAGTTGTTGAGCAAGTCGACGGCTCTGAAGGGCGAAAGCGTCAAGTGGTGAGAGCTCTGGTGGTGCTTCACCGGCGACGTGTAGACGGGGAGAGCGCATGGCAGGCCGAATAGATCGTTGGGACGACGAGGAAGACATGGAACGCAAGTCGAGAAATGGTGGCCGTGGAGGTTCCATGGTTGAAAATATGACGGGGTGGGACGGTATTATAGATATTAGAAGAATATGCAAAGTATAAGTGAGCTGCGGTTTGCAGGAGGAACGTCACAGCCGAATTAGAGACACTTGAATCTCTGGTGAATGGGGGGNAAGTGGTGAGAGCTCTGGTGGTGCTTCACCGGCGACGTGTAGACGGGGAGAGCGCATGGCAGGCCGAATAGATCGTTGGGACGACGAGGAAGACATGGAACGCAAGTCGAGAAATGGTGGCCGTGGAGGTTCCATGGTTGAAAATATGACGGGGTACGACGGTATTATAGATATTAGAAGAATATGCAAAGTATAAGTGAGCTGCGGTTTGCAGGAGGAACGTCACAGCCAAATTAGAGACACTTGAATCTCTGGTGAATGGGGGGAGATGGAGCCCACCAAACTACGACTTAGGCGAAGGACAAATCCAGTGGTTTAGTGGTCCAGTGGACTAATTTGGTAATAGGCAGCGCAGAAGATGATGCGACAGGAAAGAACCGGTTGACGTGAGGGTGTGTCTCCCTATTTCGCCGGAGAATACAAGAGGGTACGCGAGCGAGGGCGTATAATGGGATTTGAACTGAACTGGTGACGTTGTATAGTGTAGTGTAGTATAGTGTAATGCAGTATAGGTCCAGTACAGGAGGGTATAAGTGTAAATTGGGCCGTTATAAAAGACTATTGGCTGATAGATGTCTCTAGTGACAAGAGAAGGCGACAGATTTAGAGACAGACAAAATATAGGATTCAGGGCGGTGCAGCAGTACGATGCAGGCGCAGACAAGAAATCGGGTTTTTATATGTGGCGAAGATAGGATTCGGAATAGTAGGCGAGGTTATAAAAGCGCTTATGTACAGAACAGCTCGGATGGTAAAGAAGACTGTTCTGTCAATACTGTATATAGAATGACAAAGACGAAATAGGGAATAAAAGGACGTCTGCGAGAAGAGAAAAAGAGTAAGAAAAAAACAAAAAAGCAGGCGGAGCAAAGCTGGTGGATTTGGTGTGTGCAGCAACGCTTGCTAAAGTACTAAGAGTGATTAGCCTGACCGGAAGAACCCTGTGACTGACGAGCCCAAACGATGAATAATAAATCTTGACGAAAACCAGGGCGAAGTGGGCGGCGCAGGGGATCTAGACTGGATTCTGGGCTGTGCTCTTTTATTTTTTTGTTTTTTTGAATGTTTTATTATGTATTTTTACTAGATTAAGAAATTGAGATTCAAAGGTTCCGTTCTTGTCTTTTGGAGTTGAGATTCTTGGAACTTGTTGAACTTGGACTTAACGAGGAACGAAAGCAAGAGCCAGTTCACAATGTTACTGTCTATGGTAAAGAAACTTGAAAACTATGACGACAGATTACATAGTTGACTTTGGTACATGACAGTTGTACATACATGCCAACGTTTAACCAACTGATGTGATGTTGTGTCTACCTTTGTATGTATGTATGTCTCTAGTTGGACATGTCCCTGTATAATTGTAGAAACAAGTGACATGCACGACGGCCTTTCTGCAGCTAAAGAAACCAACATATATTAGGTTATATCCCAAGAATAGATCTTTAGGAATGATGATGGCACACATATGCAGGATTTGGTTGTCAAAGGATGGCAAACTTTCCACCGCTAGTTATGTCGCTAACCTTTTTGCCAGCGATAACCTACATGAAAGTCTAGATCTTATGACTACAGAGACTACTTTGTATCATCAAAAGCCATGATATAGTACATACTGGTCCATCAGAAAGAGGGGCAACCATCATGTGGGAAACAAGTCCGCGACAAATCAGGAGGTTCTTTCTACATAAATAGACCTTTATTCCTAACTGACAAGTCTTGGTCCGCGCAGTAAGTCGCAGGTTTTAAAGATCTGTTTCCATGCATGTGTGTACTTGGCCACTTGCCACTTGAGCGCTGTAACAGTAAAGTAACCTCTTCGTAAAAAAAGCCGACGAGGAACTAGAAGATCGGCTTAAACCATTGAGTGTCTCAGTTTGGCCTAATATGTTGAACGGACCAAGTTTGTCAACCGATAAGAATGAACAAAGAATGAGTTACACTTTTAGGCTTTGATAGACGATGTCTGATACTATATACACAGCTTAAACTTCATGACGGTGTTTGCCGGATCTAAAAACTTGACAACATATCATCTTGACACTAAGAATGCCATCGCTCTGTCTGGTGTTCTTTTTTCTTGTCCCTGAGTTAGAGCAACATAACTTAAGCAATCTAGAATTTCAAGCCCCTCCTAGTTAATTTATCTAATTTATCATTCGGCTTACTGTAGGATGGTCTAGGCGTACGCTTTAATTGAACAAGAGTTGCATTACAACGATACATGGCCCAAAAAACCAAATATGATGAACAAGATTTGTTCTACTCCTTCGCTTCCATAATATCGTGAATTAACAAACCTCGTCTACGACTCAACATCCAAGTCAGAATAATGTTCTTTTTGGCTTCTCCCGTAGCCTTATTCGTACCAAATCTTGTTCCTCTTCAAATCAACAGACACATGAAGCGCAGGGAAATTTTGATGCTGTTACACTCTCCCGTAGTGTATGAATGCAGGTCGATAGTTGATTCCCAATCCGAATGTTCTGTGGGCTAACCGGTCTTATTAGTGTTACAGTTGGCGGGGAACCCCAAGTTGACACTGCATAACAGCCACTTTAACCTGCAAACAGCCATACAATCCGGTCCTCTAGTGTGACACATGACGGGAAAACAAAGCCAAAGCCAATAAAGTCTATCCCGTCGGTACTATCTACTTTCTCACCGCCAAGTCATTTAACGTTGGTGATTACTACATCCACGAAACATGTAGAAAGCCGACATGTGGCTTTTTTTTATTACTCAAGTCGTAGAATTAACGGTAACAGACACACTAGATGAGATCATCTCAACATGGCCTAAAGAATCCGACAGAAAACACGGGAGAAGATTTCAAGCACAAACAATTCCAGGGTACGGCCGGCCAATGTCCGGACAGCCTATTGTAGGGGCTAACAGAACGTGCTATTCGGGAGGGATAGACAGGTTTGACTGCCCGTGCTCAAACTTGCCACGAGCTTCTTCGTGTTCATGAAGACTGTTTCTCTAGACAAATTTGAAGTTTCTTGACTTCCTGACTCGGGATTTCCAAGGACGAAACGTCAAAATCTAGCTTCTGTCAGTGGATATCTGTGGATATACAATACAAGAGGTCCCTCAAAACGGCTGATTGTTATCGGTAAACCGGCGAACCACTGCTTATAGTCATATCATGTCTCGGAATCATACGAATAATTCATCAACGACGTACATATGACAAAATATCCTTCAAGACAGGATTGATTGTATTTGATACAACCCAACCGATTCTATCGGTATTGCAGGAATGAACTGATTTGTGCTAATGCAGGGACAAATCAGGTACAGACACATCTCTAGCCAATAGAACCACACATCAAGTCAGGGGTCTCATCAGTAGCTCATTAGTATTTATGACAGTGTCATAACACCTCTATTATAGCCCAGTCAGACTGAAGAGAGCAAAAAAACCCATATAGGCCCTCCCTCCCTCCCGAAACATGACCTACTGACCACTAAATGCACGTCATTTACAGGCCACTACTTGTCTAGATGAGATACAGTGTACATATGTATGTACATACATACATACTAAACCATCTCTGAGACAAGACACAAGCCATGACTGTGCGTGCATGCGAGGCGCATCGATACATTCAACATGCATCCAGGGGCGGAAGTGTTTCTCTCCGCCGTCGTTTCTACTATTTAAACTTGAAGTTTATCATTTCAGCCGTTCAACTCCATGTTTTCCGCAACGGCTCCGAAATTACATAGAGCTCCGTGCGGCTCCGGTTAGCGAAACTTTGTCCCTCTTAGCCGATACATTACTATGCTTGTCTCTGGTGTGCTTTCGATGGACTGTGTGTACATACTTACATACATATGTATGGCTTACGTCTTCTGGATTATAATAACCCTCCTTCCGGTTGTACAGGTGGCGTCTAGGACCACGGGGACATGGCATGTCATTACCTGTTGGTTACGTCTCTCTCCCTCCTTCTTTCCCCTAAAGAGGGGCTTAACTCCATGTCGTACAACTATACCACCCACCATCTTAAGACTATGATTGACAAGTCAAGGTATTGGATAGCCGCCTTACCAAACTATTCGACATATCCAGGTCCTATCCAATATCCCCCCCACATGAGGTAAAACCAACATCGTCTTCAAACTTTCCACCCCCATCACGGGAAATTACGCCGAACAGCCCGTCAAAAGGACGACAAGACCTTCCACGTAGTCGGTATACCTGTAAACTCCAGGTCCCCCATCCCCGGTGAAAAGTATCCGCAATATAGACATCCCATCCCGGAGAACATGAGAAAAAACACACGTTAGCCATGCCAAACAACAACATTTTTGAGCTCACATTTTTTCGTCTCCCCTAGTATCTAGTCAGGGCGAGGAACATATGACTACGTTCTAGTGCAGGAGCTAGAGCCCCCATCAGGCCGCGTATCCATGGTGCAGGATCACTAGGTAATGTGGGACGGTCCCTGACTACTACTACTGTTCGATATTGATTTTGGGCCGAACAACGATGACAAGAAGTGGGACTTTTTCGCCGAGGACAACGGCGGGAGACGGCCTTGTGCGAATATACTTTGCTGCATGCACAAGCACTACATACATACATACATACATACATACATACATACATGCTGCTTTTTGTTCAATGTTAGTGTACCATGTGGGGTTGGATGGACTTGCCAATTCAAGATGTGAATAACTTGACTTACAGGGTGGTCGGGCTTTGTGCTGGGAACTAATATTGTGGAGGTTGTGGAGAAGGTCCTACTGGGAAATGAGTACATACATATGCTGCATGTGGATAAATGTCACATGATGACTTCATGGGCATGTCACCGATTACCGGTAGTTAGTTATATTAGACAAGCATTTATACACAAGTAAAGGCACAAAAATCAAACAAGTTCATCACCAACAATAGGGTTACCAACCCTCGTCACACTAGATCTACAACTCCCCTCATCTGAAAACCAAGACATGAAACTCTCTCGTACCCAATGAAACAAGCTGTAACTAATCCCACCCACCAAACTCCGAGGGACAACTGTATGTACATATGTACAACATACAAACCACATCACAAGAATCTTCCCAGCGGCAAACTTTCCTAACCAACCAACTAACCCATTACCTCTCGCCACCCACTCAAGGCAAAATCTAAAAATAGAAACATTCCCATTCAAACTGACGAACCTCGTTCCAGACACCATCCCTCCCATCACTAAGAAAAAAAATCCCTCTTATAGAAAACTTTCCGGGCCCCACCAGATCGGAGAGAAACAACTTCAAAAAAGTGAGGCAAATCTCAACATCTCTCGTATCCCATTTACATACAAAAAAGGACGAATATCATCGTGGCTCAGCCTTCAAGTATCGCCCCGAATCAGGCAGCCCCGAAAATCCAATATCAATCACATGTCATGAATTATGTATCAAAAACAAATAACCTTTATATCAGAATCGAGTCTTTCGCCTTCTATCGTTTATATATGTACATACACACAACACCCAACTCCATAAGCCAAATAGAAACTTCACTCAAGTTGTATAAACTCGTTACAAGTCCTTTCCTTGCATCTTCTTGATACGAGCAGCACCCTCAAAGAGACCACGGTCAATGGCCGCAGCAACAGTAAGAGTACCACCGATAATAGAGCAGAGGCCTACCAAGAACCCAGAAAACGTCTTGGTACGCTCTTCACGGTTAATGACCTTCATGGGAGAAATATCCTGTAAAACCTTGTTAGCCATGTGACTTTCCAAATCAATATGGTGTATCACCAACTTACATATGAAAAGAACACACCCGGGATACCACCCCGAGAGTGCTCACGTTCCTTGTGTCCATCCTCGGCGTCCGTACCACCCTGGAGACTACGCTTGTGGCTAGTAACCGAGTACTGGTGTGTCTCAATGGCACCACCGGCAGTGCGCTTCACAAAGCCATCCTCATCCGTGTTGACCATCTGTCCCTTAGATTCCCACCCCAGCGGCAAGTACGACGTTGGCACAATCTTGACAAAGTACATAAAGTTCCAGTTAGCATCCTTAACCCGCTGGCTCGATCCATCCAGAGGGTTAAC
>JSUI01006533.1:76717-108083 GCA_000833645.1 Huntiella omanensis | reverse complement strand
CCCCCCCCCCGAATACTTGGTCATAATATATCTTTTCATACACGAGACTGTCTCCATTCCTAGTGACTTGTTGCGTTTCCAACGTCCCGTGCCTTGAGTCGAAAATTGGTTGTCCTTGCTTCAGTGGATTCGAGAAGTGATAGTTAGAGTGCCGCAACATGTCTTTCAAGGTGCCTTCAAGAGTGGTGTTTGTAGGGAACATCCCCTATGGTGAGTTGGGAGTCTGAGCATTTTGAGGCTGGAGGGGTCCATGAACTAACAGCGATCCTAGATCTTTCCGAGGAGCAAATCATTGAAATCTTCAACAGTGCCGGAAAAGTGATCAACTTCCGCCTGGTATATGATCGCGAAACCGGCAGACCAAAAGGCTTTGGCTTCGCAGAGTATCCCGACTCCGGTATGTACCCCACATTGTCCAACCTGATCCCCCCACCACCCACTAACATCGGACGTCTCATCTAGACTCTGCTTCCTCCGCCGTGCGAAACCTCCATAATTACGAAATCAAAGGCCGCCGTCTACGTGTCGATTTTAGCAACGAAGGCAACGTAGACCCTGACGATCTCGAATCATACGGTCTCCCACCCAACATGTCCCTCGGTGCCCCCGCCAACATTCCCCAGTCCGAGACGCCCGCCCCAGCAGCTACCACTCTGCCTCCCGGGAAGGAGCTTCCACCCGGCGTTACATGCTCTGATCAGATCTCCCGCACTCTTTCAACACTTCCCCCTTCGCAAATGCTTGATATCTTGACTCAGGTCAAGGCCCTTGCGAATAACGAGCCAGCTCGCGCCGTGGAGTTGTTTGAGGCGGCTCCCCAGCTTGCTTATGCCCTTTTCCAGGCCCTGCTTTTGATGAACTTGGTTTCACCAGAAAATATCTACAGTGTCGTTGACATGTCATCCTTTGGGGCTCCCGGCGCCGCCCAGAATGTTACGCCCGTGCCACCGGTGCCCAACCCTGCGATTAACATGCCAGTTCCGGTTCCCGTAGCGCCTACTGGTTATGGTGCTGCCCCAAGTGGCCCTGCACAGAACCAGTATGCTCAGAGCAGTTACCAGGCTGAGCCGCCAGCTCAGCAGAATGACGAGTTGATGAAGGCTGTCATGGCGCTGCCTCAAGAGACTATTGACCAGCTGCCAGAAGATGAGCGGAGACAAATTTTGGCGCTGCGGGCGCAGTATCAGGGCGGTCGGTAAAGAAAGATAGGTATTGTGCATTTAGTTTGTTTTGGGATGGAGTTTTTATTGGGTAAATTTGCTGGATGATTCACAGAATGATGAGGAAATCGTCGTCAATGAAATGTCATTATAATCTATCTCCTTTCGAAACCCTTTCCTCCTTTTACTTGGTCTAGAAAGTCTATGACATCAAAGTAGTTTGTGAGTGTCATCATGTGTGATTTGTCCGCCTTACTGAGTAGTGCTGTTTTATCCGGACCCATACCCGGTGAACACATCTCACTCAGGTGATGTTGCAGTACAGCCAATGGCAACGGGGCCTTTGCAGCTTTAGCAAGGAAGACCTCCACAGCTTCCCATGGACACGCCTCATACCCCGCAAACATGGCGGGGTTAGCTAGAAGACCACGGGCGGACATGATTCCTGCCAGTCCTGTATTACTTGGTCGAGCTACGAATGGGGTCTCAGGGTCATCTGACTTTGTGAATGTGTTGGGGGTAAGAGGGGGCGCGGAAAGTGTGAAGAGGTCGCCGGAGAGGAGAATGGGTAGACGAGAGGAGTATTTCTCTAAGAGGATATTTAGAGATTCTGTGAAGATGGGGGTTGATGGTGAAGTGTAGCGGGTACGAGGGTGGATTGTTAGCCAGGATGGAAGGAGGGAGGGGTCTCCGGAGAGGAGTGTCTCGATGAAGTCGATTGTTTTTCTGGAGGTGTTAGTTTCTTGAGTGAGGTAGTTATGCGATGGTTTTCTTACCTTAGATCGGAGTGAACTCTGATTTTCACACTGACACTACGACCTCGTGGGTCTTCTTTGTGCCGACTCCATCCTTCACTATCTAGACGTTTCCGTGTAGTAGTGACCATATCCTTAACTAGTTCCCTTCTCTCCATCAACGCAGCACCGAGGGTCTCGGCGCAGGCCCAACCTTGGGGACATCCACAGTTTAAATCTACACCTCCTACATACGGGGCTACTAATGTAGCTGCCCTAGCTAGTTCCGTCGGGTCATTTGCTCCGAATTGGACGACTGTTGGTGGCTGTGGGGTGGTAGTTGATAAAGTAAGGTCTATCACGGATCATGTTAATAAGGTGATGAGGAGATTTTCATGACGGTGGGGAGGGGGAAATACGTACCACTGTCACGGGCAACTTGGTTCCGGTTAAACTCCTTTGCAAGAATCATTGGAGTGTAACAAAGGTCTGTGCCATAATGATGAACTGTTTGGCGAAAAGCAAGCTACATTAAGGAAAGACAGAACAAACAGTTAACATGACATACACATGCTACCTGCGACGAAATTTGCGGGCTTACTTTACTATACCGGACCATAGGAGCACATACCCGCAGGAACCGGTCCTCGGCTCGGGCAATATCAAACAACTTGAGGGGACTGTTATAGTCAGTTAGTCATAAGCATACATCACATACATCTCAACGTAACGTAAACCTACTGTTCAATGTCAGGCCTCCAAGGCTCAACCACACCAGTGTCCATGTTTAGCAAATCCGATGACCGTTCGGTATGTCGTTGACGTTGTTCCGTGTGTAACCAACAGGATTCACCACCGCAAAGATATCACTCGGCAAATGTGGGGCCGTAGTCATGGTTAGGGTTATGTTAGTGTCGAGCGAGGGTTGGGTTGGAAGGAGTTTAGTTATCTGATGTCTGTGTCCCCGCGTGATGATCTGCTTGTGATTTGCTGACAGATGTTGGGTAATCGCAAACATGTGGTAAGTTTCCCCGCGAAATCCGCCGTTACAACTCCATTGTCGCTCGGTACCGGCGGAATTCGTGTCATCATTACTACTTTGAGTACAAACATCATGAGCACCGAAGAACCCTACACTTTGTGATTGGAGTAAGTTGTCGTTGGATGCCGAATCCTTTAGGTAACGGGTCCTTTACGCTTAGGGACTCCCCAAAGTCCGCATTTGTAGGAGCCATTTAAAGTTGCTTGCTCCAGACAAAGTCATGGGTATAAACAACTTTCTTCGAGGATTAACAAGCGCTAGCCGGATCTGGGGTCATAAGGGGCGGCAGACGGAGGATGATTACAAGGACTGCATATGTTGACTAAATTTTGATATGTGGGGGAGGGGAGAAGAACGTCAGTTCGGCAAGTTAACGGAGGCCCTGGACAGTGTTACGTTGTCTCTTTTCTCAAGACGGGACGTGAGGAGAGCAGAAAGAAGTGGGATGCCAGGTCTTGAAGAACCAGGGCTGGAGTCGGACCGAACGGCTCGGGGTCACGGGATGTCTAGGTGGGGAGATGTGGACGGCTATGTGTAAAGACATATAGTAGGGATTTATGTATTTGGAGAAACCACTAACAAATACGTATGTAAATGCGTGCTTAAACATGCTGTTTTAAGAACTAACAATGTTCATGAACTGGTGGACACAACCTACTAGTCGGACCAGATTCCGACGAACTATGGTTCGTACCTACATGGAGAAGTGACATAGAAGCTAGCCACGTCATAAGGTGCCTTCCATGCTACATTGAACAGGCGACCGAGGAAGACCCGACAATAGTTCACATGTATTTGCCCGGCGTGATGCTTTCTCCATCTTCACAGGTGGCAAGTGTTGACGGAGAAAGCGCAAAATAATGGCGTTACCTATTCCATCTTCTCAGTAGCGTTGATTGACGAAACAGGCTAGAACTGGTCTTGACGCCGCGGCACAGACCCTCTTGCAGGTGGACCTCCAGGCCCCTCCTCCGCCCTTTCGACGTCCGCACTGAAGTCTGGGGAAGCCAATTGTCCGAGAAAGAGTCCGGGGTAGCAGGAGACTTGAAAAGGATTCTTGATTCCGATGTAGACGCGGTAGCTTGGCTTGTCGTACGTTGCGGCGTCGGGTTCACGGACTAAGAGTCTGGTCATGTATTGGTCCCTGGAGTACATGATGGACAATCCCGTCTGGGGAATGCATGTAATATTCACATGTTAGTCGGTAGGAACTTGTGTACATACATGGGAATGTAACATTCAAGTAGGGTGACCATGACAATGGCGGTGGAGGGGCCTATTGAATGGCGGGGCGCGGTATTTGCCGTTTATGCTGCAGGGTGTTAGAAGGAAACTATAGGAGAGTAAACGTACCTTCCGCTCTAGAAGCCGTGTCAATTATTTGGTCCAAGCGAATGAAAACAGTGACGTCGGACAAGGTTTTACTTACTGTCGCTTAATACTGGCAGACTGGGGGGAAATTCTGGCGTCGCTACTAAAAATTACCTAAATGCCGCCGAGTGTAACATGGGTTTACAACTACCAGCCTTAGTTTATACCGGTAAATTCGGGCGATTACAACCATCACCGACGGCATAAAGGGGTGAAAGAGAAAACGCTCAAGAGAGTTGCAGTCGACAGTTAATAGAGACATTTCAGACATATGCATGCCTTTGTGTATATGCAGAACCTTAGACAAATAGGCATTTACGTTGTTACATTATCGGACTGATTGGTTTGCAGGAACCTGGATAGCGAGGGTTCCTGTAATTTGAGTTGCGGCCGCTAATGGAAGCAGTGAAACGTTTAGTTGACCAACAGTTCTGAGCTGACAGCAACGTGGTGATTGTTACTCTACAGCGAGAAAGGAACTTCACGTGGTACAAATACATTGAATAATTTCACGGAAAGTACGATAGATGAGTATATCGCGCAAACGGGTTTAACTGGTCTAGATCATATTGAAGGAGTCACTCACGTATGCTCATGAGGCCATTATAAATTCAAATGGAGGGGGTGCATAAACAACCTAGTGGTTAGTTTTTCTGTCGTTCTTCTCTCCCTTCCCGAACCTCTTCTTTACACCCCAACATCTCCACATACACACAGTCGTCAGTGCATTGACACGATACTACTCTACATCCGACTTAGTATATCCGCCGTTTCTATAAAGACGGCGTGGTATTCCGTTAGATCTCGTCTTGTTCATTGTTCTTCACAGACTCACCTCTCCTGTCTACCGGCTTTACATTTTGCCAAAATGATGAAGAACTTTGTCCAGGCGACCCTCGCCCTGGCCTCTTTGGTCACGCAGACCACGGCTCTTAACGCTGACGGCTGGGCTCAGCAGACCATCTACCAGGTCTTGACTGATCGTTTCGCTCGTACCGATGGTTCCACCTCGACATGCAGCAACACTGCCAACTACTGTGGTGGTACCTGGCAAGGTATCATCAACAACCTGGATTACATTCAGAATATGGGTTTCACTGCTGTAAGTCTTTTTATCGGTATATGAAGGTTTAACAAATGGAACTAACATGTCATAGATCTGGATTTCTCCTGTTGTCAAGAACATTGACGCTGCCGGTAGTGCCGATGGGTAAGTTTCATTGTCACTACGGTCTACTATACCTATTGACTAACACGAAATCTAGTGACTCTTACCATGGTTTCTGGGCTCAAGACTTCAACGCCTTGAACCAGAACTTTGGTGATGCCGATGACCTGAAGGCTTTGGCTGACGCCCTTCATGACCGTGGCATGGTAATGCAACCCCACTTTCAGCTCACCTTTCCCCACTCACACACTAACACGTACTTTCTTCCTTTAGTACCTCATGGTCGATGTTGTGGCCAACCACATGGGTTATGAGGGTTGCATGTCCTGTGTCGACTACTCGACCCTCACTCCCTTCTCTAGCAGCAGCTACTTCCACTCCCCTTGCGCCATTGACTACAACTCGCAGACTTCGATCGAGACTTGCTGGCAGGGTGACAACACGGTTGCTCTCCCCGATCTCCGCACTGAGGATAGCGATGTTCGTTCTTTCTTCAACGAGTGGGCTACTGACATTGTCAGCAACTTCACGATTGATGGTTTCCGTATTGATTCGGCCAAGCACCAGGAGACTTCCTTCTGGGCTGGCTTCCAGTCTGCTGCTGGCGTCTTCTCTCTTGGTGAGGTCTACTCTGGTGACCCAGCCTACACTTTGCCTTATCTCAACTACCTGCCCGGTGTGTTGAACTACCCCATGTACTACTGGGTTCAGCGTGCTTTCCAGAACATTGGTGCTACTACCACTGAGCTCGTTTCTGGTATCAACACTATGAAGGGATCTACTACCAAGACCAACTATCTTGGCTCTTTCATTGAAAACCACGACCAGGACCGCATGCCCTCGTGGACTTCGCAGTCCAGTGATATTGGTTTGGTCAAGACTGCCATTGCTTTCAACCACTTCCAGGATGGTATTCCTATTGTCTACTACGGCCAAGAGCAAGGCTTTTCTGGCAGTGGTATTCCCGGTAACCGTCAGCCCTTGTGGGGAAGCTTCAACACTGGCAACGAGCGCTACACTTGGATTACCCGCTTGAACGCTATTCGTGCCGGTCTCGTCAAGAACCTGGGCTCGACCTACTACACGTACCAGGCTGTTCCCTTCCAGCCCACCAGTACTTCGATCGGTCTGCGCCGTGGTGTTACTGGTAACCAGTTCATCTCGGTCTTCACCTCGGGTGGTTCGTCTTCCAGCAACTCTGTTACGCTCAGCTCTAGCGACACCGGCTTCACTGGTAACCAGGCGCTGATTGAGCTCATTTCTTGCACGGATGTCACTGCCAACTCTGACGGTTCCGTCTCGACCACTCTGTCAGGCGGTCTTCCCAAGATCTTCTACCCCAAGGCCGCTCTCACCGGCTCGGGTCTTTGCGGTGCCACCGGTGGCTCTACTGGTACTACTACTACCACTGCTGGTTCAATTGCTACTGCCACTACGGCAGCTGCTACTAGCACCACTACTTCCTGCACGGTCCCCAGCACTGTTACAGTCTCTTTCACTGAGTCTGTGACTACTACGTACGGCCAGAACATTAAGCTGGTTGGCTCTATCTCTCAGCTCGGCTCGTGGTCTACCTCGAGCGGTATCGCCCTGTCAGCTGCTTCTTACACTTCGAGCAACCCAATCTGGACCGTTTCTGTCAGCTTGCCCGCTGGCACTAGCTTCACTTACAAGTTCATCAAGGTGAACACGGACGGCTCCGTCACGTGGGAGTCGGACCCTAACCGGTCATACACTGTCCCCAGCTCGTGCGGTGTCACGACTGCCTCCGTTTCCACCTCGTGGCGCTAGAGTGCGCAGTCAAGAATGGATCGGCAAGGGAAGGGAGAATGGAATGAATTGTGAGGACCTTGTGATGCATGGAACCGGGGTTCGTAATAGGATGGTGAGACAGGGACTTGATTATGTCTCGTGAACATGTAGTAAGCCGCCACAACAAAAGTACAGTACAAAAGGCTTCTGTGATACGAGTTGCATATAGTAATGAATGGAAAAAAGTAATTTCTCAAATGCGCGATTCCGCTTTTACTGTGGCTTATGTGACAGCTGTGATGAAATGTCTCTGTGATATATGCTAACAGACTACTGGACGTAGGCTTGAATGCTTACAAGATTGACCAGAACCGGTGAAGCTTAGGCACAAATACGAAAAGGCGGGTCGTTTTGTCTCACGGCCAAGTCGGGATGCGTGGTGAGCTCATTTTGCTTATATTTCTTGGCTTACCGGCGAGTGGCGAGATTCTGAGGCTGAGACGGGTGCGATTTGCAAAGGAAGGGATATTCGGGTAATCTGTATGAGGAAGGGGTAAATTTAGGCAGGACGTATGTATGTACGTACATATAAAGATGTGGTGATTTCCGGTATAAGTGATGAAGAATATGGTTCATGTAGTGATACCATTGATTAGTATTACAAGTCTCTTTTTTTTTCTTAATTTTTCAGATAAATCTTTCAGATCTAGATTAAGATGAAGTTTATTTCGTCCTTGTTCTTCGCGGGTGCGGCGGTTGCTGTGCCGGCGCCTATGCCTCAG
This sequence comes from Huntiella omanensis, assembly GCA_000833645.1. Taxonomy (NCBI): domain Eukaryota; kingdom Fungi; phylum Ascomycota; class Sordariomycetes; order Microascales; family Ceratocystidaceae; genus Huntiella; species Huntiella omanensis. The sequence continues at coordinate 100,074 of JSUI01006533.1, read as the reverse complement.
CAGAATTCGAACCCGCCGATGTTCATTTCTAAGTTTGAGTTATACGCGAGATCGTGAGTACTTACATACATAGTAGTTCTTTTAGGTTCAGTGTGGATGGGTGGATGCTAATGTACTGTGAATAGGCTATCTCCCGAGTTAAACGGCCGCGCATTATCCAGCTATGCGGATAAATTAGGCATTCATAGCATCACTGCCGACGCGGTCCAGGTATCGTTTGATGAGACGGAGTTGGAAGTTCTGGGGGGCATTGTTCCGGCGTTTCTTGGGTTTAAGGCCGGTGAGGATAGTGCGTTGCATACGGTGTTGATTGGGACGGGGACAAATGTTTCGAGAGAGGGGTGGACGCTTACGAGGGATAATTCATCGACTAGCGAGGTCAAGTATTTGGTGGGACATGAGGGTGTTGGACGGTGGTTGGCGTTCCCGTTTTCCGGGGAGGAGGAAGGCTGGTTTACTATCTCGGGAGATGAGGAGAGGGAGGATGTGGCCCTTATTCAGAATTATATTCCGGTGGATATCATCGCTAAGCTGGTCTCTCAGTCCTAATGGTTCTATATATCATATAATACATACCACCTTCAAATCACGTGTCTTCCAAACCCCTTCTTAACTCTGTAACCCCACATACTCACACACATACACTTACACTACATCGTATCCCCGATCGGCTCCGACCCTCTCCAACCCCGAGAATCCCCCACCGCGTTTCCTCCGCCCGTCCGCGCCTTCCAAAAATATAAAAAACCAAGCTTCTTCCCCAGTTCCTTTAACCAGCCAACCGGATCATCTTGATTCTTTCCCTCGTCAGCAACCCGGGGCCCCGGATTTTCTCCACTCATCACGTCACATGGCAAGCATCGTGATGCTGAATTGATACATGCGTGTGGGTTATGTATTCAGATAACCCTAGTTATGACTAAGCGGGATATGACAATGACGTGACATGACATGATGATATGAGAATGCTACTCATTCACTAGGTCATGAGTTGTGAATGCATGTGGCACCACCCGTTCCTCTTGGCAAACCCCAACACACTGACCGCATAACTGTAATCACTTAGATAAATCTCCAATTCACATGTCAAAACTCACAAGTACCCCTCCATTCATCAAATTTTGTCATTTTTTTTTCATTTAAAAATGTCTACCAAAAGTGCGGGAATGCGATCCACAACCCATCCGTCTAATCACCAAGAATACAAAAAAAAAAGAACATAAAAATGATACACAGCCCACCGTAGCAAAACGGAAAGCAGTATCCTGCTAGCTCAAACAGCTAGTAGTGAGGCAAAGCAAACAAAACACCAAGCAGAGGCTATAATACCAAAAAGTGCACCCGCGGGAAATAAAACCGTAACAAAGCCAGTATGCAGAAAAAAAGAGAACCAAGAAAACGCAAGAAAAACACCGACCCGCCCGCCCACTCATCTACCGACGGCACACCGTCGGCCCATGTCACAAAGCGGGGTCTCAACAGTCATCAAATAAGCCGGGCCATCCCGTCTTCTGCCCCCTTTTACAAAGCGAGCTCCTTCTTCAGAGACGCGGCCGCAAGACCGGGGTTGAGGCCCTTGGGACAGGCCCGCGTGCAGTTGAGAATGGTGTGGCAACGGTACAGAGACATTGAGTTGTCGAGAGCCTGCTTGCGCTCTGCCTTGCGCTCATCGCGCGAATCCGCAAGCCAGCGGTACGACTGCAGGAGAATGGCGGGGCCGAGGTACTCTTGCTGGTTCCACCAGTACGAAGGGCACGAAGTCGAGCAGCACGCGCAGAGAATGCATTCGTAGAGACCGTCAAGCTTCTTGCGGTCCTCCTTGCTTTGGCGGAATTCCTTGCCCTACATGAAGAAAAAACAATGGGTTAGTAGGCAATTCCAGTAATTCATTACGTCAGGAAGATGATTCATGTGACGAGCTTTCAGGGCCAATGCCTCGGTTTGAGCTCCACAATGGGCGTGCATATGCAAGCAAAAAAAGACCAAGGGGCACCAAAGCCGAAACAACACGCCTTGCTTGGACGTCGGGAGATGTAGGAACGAATCGCAGGGAAAAGCCATCATGAAATCGAGGGGCAGACTGGAATAAGGCGTATACGTACGTCGGGGGAGGGAGTGTCGCGCTGCAGATACGGCTTGATCGACTTGTATTGCTTGTAGAAGTGTGTCAAGTCAGGAACGAGGTCCTTGACGACATACATGTGAGGAAGAGGGTAGATCTTGGCCTCGGCAGCTTCGTCGATGCGGCCTAAATTGGAACAAGGTTGTGTGTTAGTCACGTTAAGCAATAATCGAATTGGACATCAATTCCAGTAATGCGGGGGTAGAAAATGACGGCGCAAAGTAGACGAGTCTATTGCGACTACTATCGCAACGTGATTTTCATTCCATCTTGGTCAATGGCTGTTTTCAGGTGTCGCGTGTTGCTGAACTGACACTGAATTGCAGGCATGTAAGAGCCCAAGCCACGCCGGGCCGGGCCACTAAATATGGCTAACTATTGACCGGAAAGTGAAAGCAATTGCTGGAATTTGACAATTGAAAACGGGAAAAGGACGTACAAAGGCAAGCCAGAGTGTTCTGACCGTTAATGTTCATGGCACATGAACCGNCTTGTATTGCTTGTAGAAGTGTGTCAAGTCAGGAACGAGGTCCTTGACGACATACATGTGAGGAAGAGGGTAGATCTTGGCCTCGGCAGATTCGTCGATGCGGCCTAAATTGGAACAAGGTTGTATGTTAGTCACGTTAAGCAATAATCGAATTGGACATCAATTCCAGCAATGTGGGGGTAAAAAATGACGGCGCAAAGTAGACGAGTCTATTGCGACTACTATCGCAACGTGATTTTCATTGCATCTTGGTCAATGGCTGTTTTCAGGTGTCGCGTGTTGCTGAACTGACACTGAATTGCAGGCATGTAAGAGCCCAAGCCACGCCGGGCCGGGCCACTAAATATGGCTAACCATTGACCGGAAAGTGAAAGCAATTGCTGGAATTTGACAATTGAAAACAGGAAAAGGACGTACAAAGGCAAGCCAGAGTGTTCTGACCGTTAATGTTCATGGCACATGAACCGCAGATACCCTCACGGCATGAGCGGCGGAAAGTCAGAGTGGAATCCTGCTCGTTCTTGATGCGCAGAAGGGCATCCAGCATCATGGGACCCGTCTTGTTCAGGTCGAGCTCGTAAGTCTGCATGTGTGGCTTCTCGGCGGGAGTGTCGGGGTTCCAGCGGTAAATGGTGAACTTCTTCATGCGCGGGGCGGGAACGTCGGAAACGGTGGCGAGCGAGCGGGCAGCCGGCCGGGTGAGAGGAGAAGCCATCTTGGCGGAAGCAGTCGCAAGGACCCGCGAGGCGGAAGAACGGAGAGCAGCCATTGTGTTTTTCGTGGGTGGTTGTTGTAGTTTTTGATTAGGTAGAATACAAGGAAATAGAAACAGAAGATGATGGAGTGGAGATGGTTCAAGTAAGGCCGGTTAAACGATCAACGAATAGCCAGGTACAGATGGATGCAACAATATGCCCTACGGCGAGTAAATGGATCGCGGAAGGATGAGTTGAGGTTCACGAAATCGTGAATTGTGCAAAAGAGCAGAATGTAAAAAAAAAGAGACAAATTGTCCAATGTCTTCGAAAAAGTGCAAATCAGAGAACAAGTTCATGAATTAAGGGACCGGACTTGCCAGAAACACTATACTACAACCACCTCCTAGATTTCACTAGCAGGTCCAACCCGTTCCGGTAACCTCCACGATCCAGTCCAGGCCCAGCTTCGGCTTCTCTGTTTCACGCATCCCCATTACAAACACGGCTTTGCCTCTTTACCAAGGTCAAAGGCCCTGTCCCGACGACCCAGAGTGGGCAAGGGCAGCTTAAACAGCATACCACCTCGGTTATTAGAGGAACACTGGCCATCAAATAAGCCAATCAGCGTGCGTTCATTGTCAATGAGAGATGGGTATACTAAAAGGATAGCCACTAAAAGGGTCACCCAACACAACCGTTTACGCCCATTTCTAGTGGCTTCCCCACTGTTTGGATCACTCATCCGCCTAAAACCCGGAAGTGTGGAGAGGTCAGCCATAACTTCAATTCTTTGAACCATTTTGTTGCCTGTAGTATGTCGTTACTCTGGAGTACTGTCGGTCTATTCTACGCCAAACCCCGAGTCCGAAAAACTCAGCACAAAGCAATACACTTTCTTGATCCCGTGACGTCTTCCGGAATCTCTCAGATTGTCAAATCCCAGTCTCCCGGTGGGCACGTGATGGGTTCTTCGTAACAAGTCGGCTCGGTTGTTTTCGGGCTAATTGTGCCACAGGGTTTGTTCTGGGGTAATGCACACGATCTTTTCCGATGCCTGGAAATCGTTACGTATGTACGGCTAGTCGATCCGGCGAATTGGCGGGATTTGCATCTTGCGCCCAAAGTTTGCACGGTTGGACAACTGAAAGATGGGACCGGCCTTGTGGAATTTGTAGAGCGGGAATGCATTCTTTGCATGGTATGGGCTTGATTATCTGATTGATAGGAATTATATAGACCGGATATCAGCCAGCTGTTAAAACCCCCGGCAAGTTCGTTAATATGTAGTTTCTGAAAACGTCACTTAACCCTTGGAAACGAAATCCGGGTGAGGCTGAAATTCACAAAACCCACTTTAACCTCTTACTTGAGAGTTCTTTTGAAACAGAGTCTCTTCATTTCTGCTCCACACCGTTTATAAATTTTCCATTGTGGTTTCAGTATCACATCGTATTGTCTATGGAGTGCTTCCACTAGAAACCTGCCAACATCTGACAGTCCCATTATTTCCAAAATTGTTCCCACGTCAAAGTTACTATCGAAATCCTGACTGATAGATGTGACGACATTCACGCCACTACGACCAATAATTATTCTCCGTATAGGGCCATCTTGTCCGTATCGATAACCAACTATACCTCCGGCATGCAACCTTGAAGAACCGATCCGCAACTCCTGTCCAAAGTATCCTCCAGAAAAATACAGAAAGCTTGTCCCCCCAGTCGTGTTTCCTGCAGGATTACGAGTTCGTCAGGCAAACGGCGATATATTGCAGCTCTTTGGTCCATTGAGTTGCTCGAAAGAAACTAGCTTTTTCACTGCCCCTCCCCGCCGTACGACTCATCAATTGCCCACCATGAAGGCGTCGATTTCTCTTATTCGTGAGCTCCACCCCACCTTTACATGACTCTTCTGCTTGTACAAACCATGGCCCTGGTTCCACTCCATTGTTGTATACTTTTGGTAATTGGCCACTGGACGTCATTGGTAACCCATCCAGCTAAATCCACGGCACTGCGGCAACAGCAACGGAGAACTTCGCCAATCGCCATTTGAACAGTCCACACAATTTGCCATGTTTGGTGACCCCCAAACGAACCCCGCGGCCTGTCACTTTTCACTTTGGAACCATGACGTCCATGTACACTCTGCCCGGAACGAATCATCCGCCTTAAGCCTACTGGATCACATGATGTTGTGCCTGCAACTCTGCAGCATTGCAGCAATTTGTATACTCATCTATCGAACCCAGAGGTCCGAGTGTCTGTATGTCTCTTTCTGGGCAGTATACACGACGGACATCCAAATTGGACAGCACGCAGCCGTCGTCTCAGGTTAGCTTTGGCCCTAATCAGCAAAAGAGGACCGAGACCCTGGCACTTTTGGGGCCTCACTTATGGTACATTTTGCTGCTTCACAGGTTGTATCTTTGGTGTTTGGGGGTTGTGATTGTGGCGTTCGGTGCTGTTGACGGTGCTGTTGATGTTATTGTTTATGTAAACATTGTTGGTTCTTGGGTGGATTGTGCGTGATGGATGCGCTGGCAGCAAAGCCCTATTTTGCTGGATTAGCTGGCATATACNGTCTGTATGTCTCTTTCTGGGCAGTATACACGACGGACATCCAAATTGGACAGCACGCAGCCGTCGTCTCAGGTTAGCTTTGGCCCTAATCAGCAAAAGAGGACCGAGACCCTGGCACTTTTGGGGCCTCACTTATGGTACATTTTGCTGCTTCACAGGTTGCATCTTTGGTGTTTGGGGGTTGTGATTGTGGCGTTTGGTGCTGTTGACGGTGCTGTTGATGTTATTGTTTATGTAAACATTGTTGGTTCTTGGGTGGATTGTGCGTGATGGATGCGCTGGCAGCAAAGCCCTATTTTGCTGGATTAGCTGGCATATACTTCCACAACTGGAAATGTGGACAGCATAGCGGCATGCATCGACACAGACAATTGCCCAACTAGCGAAGCTACGAGCACTTGTTTCCGTCCTGTTTACTACTGACGGATTCATTTGCATCTTGTTGCCACTCATTCTCCACCCAAGTTACCACAAAGTACATGGCTGTGACGCGCCTCTGAACACTGTTGCATAGCTTATTCCAAGTTTGTACTGCACCTCCTGGCTAAGCTATCTCATTTGAGTATCCTGCCAATTAGCCGCGCCGACCGTTCGTGCCCTGGTCCCTTTCTGTGCGATCAAATGTTTTATGGACATTGGCTCATCGTTTTTGTTTTTTTTCTTTGCCTCGTAGACCCAACACACATGCGAGTATCTAGTTTGGTAGCAGCTCGCAACTCTTTGCGTCTTTCAAACACTAGTCTGCACCGCATCTCGAACTCACTCGCCGCTCCGTTTCTGTCCGCCAACTCGCTCGCTACTCCCCAAACGCGTCTTTTTTCTTCTACCATGTCTCGCTTCCAAAACCCTCCGCCACCACCCGCCGGTGCTCCGGCAAACCTCACATACGGTGTTGCTGCCGCCTTTGTCGGAAAGGAAAAGGCCTGGCACGCTACTCGCAGCATCTACCATTACAACCCCATTATCCGCATCCCTCCCAAGAAGAAGTCACCTTCTGAGCGGCCCATCAGTGGTCACGATGCTTTCTTCATTGCCCCTCTTGGAGAGTCCGGCTCCGTTGCCATGGGTGTTGCTGATGGTGTCGGTGGTTGGGTAGAGTCCGGTGTTGATCCCGCAGATTTTTCTCACTCCCTATGCGACTACATGGCCATGATCGCCTTCAACCACCGTGGTACGCCCAATGTTGGCGCGCGTGCCCTTCTCCAAGCCGGTTACGATACGGTTAAGAACGATCCATCTATCAAGGCTGGTGGTTCGACTGCCATTGTTGCCGTCGCCAACCCCGCTGGTCGGGTCAACATTGCCAACCTCGGTGACTCCGGTTTCATTCACCTGCGTCTCGGTGCTATTCACGCCTACTCGGAGGCTCAACAACATTCGTTCAACACACCTTACCAGCTCTCCATTATCCCTCCGGCGCTTGCCGCGCGCATGGCTGCGTACGGCGGTTCCCATCTTAGTGACCAGCCTAGTAACGCGGACGTTACTGAACACGAACTTCACAACGGTGACGTTATTGTCTTTGCGTCAGACGGTGTTTGGGACAACCTTTTCAATGAGGACATCCTCAAGATTGTCACGAAAATGATGATTGGCAGTGGTGCTTGGTACACGGATAGCAACGGTGCCATGGTGGCTGCCCCCAACTTGGCGGATCTCACGCGCATCCCTGATGACTCGCAGACGCCCGGCGCTACTGAGATGTTGGACTCCAAGAGTACGCTTCAGAGTCTGTTGGCGTCACGTATTGCGCTGACAGCTAAGGCCAACTCGTTGGAGAAGAGACGGGATAGCCCTTTTGCTCGGTCAGTTAGAGAGGCGTACAAGGGGAAGCAAACTTGGTCTGGCGGTAAGGTTGATGATATCATGGTTGTTGCCATGGTTGCTGCGGGCAACACTCCAGTTCGGGATCCTGAACCGAAGCTGTAGGTTAAGCTGTAGGTTTTACTTTATCACGTGGTAATATTGTTAGGATGTATGTACATATGGTTGTATGCAGTTTAAGCAGATATTTTTCTATACAAGATTTGTTTTGTGCTTTTTTTTTCATATAGTTTCATTCGGAAACAAATCAAGTCAAGTAGTGTGACACAAGTTAGTGTGAGTGGCGAGTCTGGCTTGACAAGTACGCTATCATTCAAATGTTGTAACACAACCACTAGTATCAATATAACCATACATGGCATTGTTTCACCCGATTCCAGTATGTACAAAAAGAACAATAATTCAAAAATTCCAAAAGGAGTGTCTGTATTTAAAATAAACAAGTACAACAAGATCTAAGTCTTGAACATAAATGACATAATACCAATCTCTCTGTCTTCATTGCAACGCCCGGATAAATTCAACCATGTACATTAAGAATTATCTTCCAGCGTAGACTACTCCAGCGAACGATGACGTGAAATCCGCTGAACGGTAGTCTACGGGAGTAAACATAAATAAAAGCAAGCCCAAGTCCCATATACAGTTCCTAAACCATAAACCATCGCCCTTCTTTTTACACAAGGAGATTATCCGACAATTTAGTTAAGGAAGACCATAGCGGCGGCCGAGACGAGAATCAGGGCAAGGGGAGAAGCAGCGTTGCTGATGGCACCGGAGACATCGCCAGCAGAGGAGATGGAAGCCGAGGTGGAAGAGGAGGTGGAGCTGGCCGAGGTAGACTTGGCAGACGACGAGCTGCTGGTGCCGGAGGCAGTAGCGTTGACGGCGCTAACAGTCGAGGTGGTCAGGGTAGCCGAGGCGGAAGAAACCGAGCTAGAAACCTTGGTGGTGGACGACGACGAGGCAGAGGCAGAGGTGGAGCTGGCCGAGGAGCTGCTGCTGCTGGTAGAAGCGGCCTTGGTACCGACGAGAGAGAAACGCTCAGAGTAGTTGGTGGAGTCGTCGTCCTCAATCTTGAAGGCGTACACACCGCTGGCGTAATCGGCGGCAGACAGAGTGAAGGTGTACGAGCCGCCGGAGAGACCGGTGCCAATGGTCGCGTAGTTGGTCAGGTCATTAGTAGTGGTACCGGTGACAACGAAGATGTCGACAGAGCCGTTGGCATCGTCCCAGGTAAGAGTGTACGAGGAACCAGCGACAGGAGTGATAGCGCTGTTGGTGAATTTGACGGCCTGGACGGCGGAGGCCAGGGTGGCGAAGACGGAGAAGATGGCAGAGGACTTCATTTTGATTAATGGGTAGATATAAAGAGAGTACTGTGGAATCGGGTTAGTTGGATGGGTCTTGAGTGGTTGCGCCGGTGTGGGTTATATAGCGAGCATGGCTAGGGCAACGGGAGCATCGGTACGGGGCTACACATGGCATTCCATGACAGGATTGAACACCACAGATGCCATGGCATTTTCATCCCTAGTTGGATTCCACGCGAAGTTTGCGAATCGAACGGTGCCCGTCTAGTCTAGACAGAGAAGCTGGCGCAGTGTACCCGGAGGATATAAACAAGAACTACTCACATTAAAGCGAAANGGTGTGGGTTATATAGCGAGCATGGCTAGGGCAACGGGAGCATCGGTACGGGGCTACACATGGCATTCCATGACAGGATTGAACACCACAGATGCCATGGCATTTTCATCCCTAGTTGGATTCCACGAGAAGTTTGCGAATCGAACGGTGCCCGTCTAGTCTAGACCGAGAAGCTGGCGCAGTATACCCGGCGGATATAAACAAGAACTACTCACATTAAAGCGAAAGCTTGTGTACTAGAAATTAAGAAGTATAATGATTAAAGAGAGCGTAACTCGAAGACAGAAGTGTCAGTGAATGAAGAAATCGATGATGATATAATAAGAAGAAAAGAAAAGAAAGAAGCTTCCATGAACCAGTAATTCAAAGCGGACCATGACCCCCTTCATATATCACTTTTTCTCAACCACGCCAAGTTAATCCATCCAACCGGGGCCAACCATAATCCAGTAACTTCCGTAACCACCGTGACTACCTGTAATTTTCCTTCTTCTCTCTCGAGAGGGGGGTGGCCGGGCAGCTTTGGCCTCGATCCCTCNAGAAAAGAAAGAAGCTTCCATGAACCAGTAATTCAAAGCGGACCATGACCCCCTTCATATATCACTTTTTCTCAACCACGCCAAGATAATCCATCCAACCGGGGCCAACCATAATCCAGTAACTCCCGTAACCACCGTAACTACCTGTAATTTTCCTTCTTCTCTCTCGAGAGGGGGGTGGCCGGGCAGCTTTGGCCTCGATCCCTCAAGGCAAGTGGAAGCCGCCGGGATACCGAGCCCAGCAGCGGCAAAATAGAGAAGTCATGAGAAAACTTGAATTATTGTGATTAGGCAGGTGATGGACGTGCTTTTGGCGCTATTGCCGAATCGGGGGAGCCTTTTACATGTGGGTCAGGGACATTCCCGAATGAGAAATTACGGATTTTGGGTGGTGAGTTTTTGAGGTTGTTGGTTGTTGTGGGAAGGAGGGAGATTTTTGGGGGGAAGAGGTTACGGAGTTTGAAGATGTCTGATTTGGGAGGGTTGATGTGCACATTTGATATTGGGATGCGTTTGTGTATGGAGGGACAGATTTTCTGGGGATTTGCATATGGATGGATGGATATACAGATATTGTACAAACATGTGTATGGGCCCGAGCCCCTCGGGTGTCATTGATGATGGCTCGGGGTTTAGTACAGTTGGTACAGTTGATCTCCTTCTTTGTCCGCTTCTTCACTGTTGTTGGATGCAGAGGGACAGGGGCGAAAGGCGGTCATGAGGGGGAGAAGACGAGGTCAGGGCTTCTTGATGATAATGAGGGGAAGGAAGTAATCATGCGGTCGGTTGGTTTCCCCGATAGATCGGTGAAGTTCTTATATGAGTGAATCTTGGCAGGAACTTGGCAAGAGGTGACGAAGGCGGTATATTTTGTGAGTTGGATGGATTACGTATGTATATGCGTACTGAACGATGGCATTTGGAACTATCATCTAGTAACAAACTTCATACTAATAACCTAATCTAGACAAACAAAAACAACTTCTCCCTCTCTTTTCCCAGATTCGCTCATCATCAACTTACTGATAATCGCCCAAAACCCACCATCACATTATCCCAATCCGGTCTAGTCCCAAGCAATCTCCACAGTCAATGTGACAGTGATCAGGGGCCACCGAATCCTACCAAGAAGCACACAATCGCGCCATGTCCAACACCACAGCACGAAATCGACTATTCTTTCTATGAATGCTGACGGGTTTTTTCATCTGCTTTTTTTGCCACCATCACGCATTACTTAGCCCAGCCACCTATAGTAACCTCATCATCCTCCGAACTCCCCCGGATGGATCGTCAAGCCTGTCAAGGTGCGCCTCGCAGATTTGTGTAGCATCAGTAGTCACCACTGGCATGTCGAATCCACTTTGAAAAATGCACTCTAGAGGCACGTTTTCTGTCACGTCTTTCTAGGAATCTTTCGCATATATCGTTCCGATACCAACTCCGAACCAGATTGTTCAGTTTGTCCTGTAATTTCCTTTGATATTGTGCCGCATATATCACCAACACCAAGAACATGTTCAATCTCCTATAAATGCCGCCATCTCCAAGAAGAACAAAACAAACAAAACCAGCCTAACCGCCCGCTCGTTCATCGGATCGGCTCTTAAGATTACACAGCCACACACCTTAAGCCATTGAAGGTTATAACAAACTTTGAACTGACGAAATGAAGATATACTCCGAGGTTCATCAGCTCCAGGGATTTTCTCCACAAACGCCCCGACCATCAACGATATAATTCGCCATTTTTCGCCGCATTAATTTCCCCTGCACTGGGAAAGGCGGCCTAGGCGGTCTTTGCCTTCTTGGCTGGGCCAACAATTCTGATGATATATTTCATAACTGAAAGGAAGAAAAAGGACTCACCGCTGAGCATAACTATTGGAATACAGGGCTCACGCCCCTGTATTTTATCGTCCTCTGAATGGTGTGTCTCCAACACCCCACTGGTGTGTAAGTCTGTCTATCGTCTGTTGGCACTGTGAACTCCGGAACACGCTCAGTATATAACGGAATAGTTAAGGCTTCTCGGTATCGTGAACTTTCGGCGGACTCAACCGGTCTGGCCGGCCCGCAAGGGCTGACCGGGAGCGGTCTGTCTCGGAAGATTCTAGATTCCTGGATGCCGCGGTAACATCTTTTATCTGCTTCCGTGATCTAAGGTCGGGGGCGACTTGGCCTATGTGGCTGCTGTCTGCGCGGCAACAGTTTGCGTGGCCTTGCTCTATTTGGTACGGTGAATAATTTCGGTGTATGTACTTGGTAATTTCGGTGAACCTTCCTGACATGGAAGGTGATTTCCTCGGTCACTGCTGCTCAGACAGCATTGCCACAATCACCGCAGTAACCACATCATCGTGTTGTTCTCTAAAATGTTGTTATCTTGGTTAGTTTGTAGGTAGAAAATGGCTATAAATACTTGGATGGTTGGTCGCAAGAAATTTGAAGTTTGGAGGAAAACTAGGACAAATTACTAGACTTCCGAAAGATATATAAATTCACTTTCACACCCCCTATATCTTTGATAATAACGCTTAGAGGATGGTCCACTTGTGCTATGACGCGGAGGGGCCGGAAAGGATTTCATGCCCGCCTTGTTTTGTTTTTCCTATTGGTGGTGTGGTTTCGGTTCTTTTGTGCTTCGAGAAGTCGGCTTGTTTCTTGAGATTTTTTACTTGGCATCTTGGAAATTTACGAATTTGCCGGGTTTTCGAACATCGTGAACTTGGTGCTGGATATCGTCAATCTATCATATCAAGTCCTCATTAGTGTAGTGGTGATCATACCTGCTTGTCACGCAGGTGACCTGGGTTCGATTCCCAGATGGGGAGCACATATCTTTTTGACTCCGTCGTGGCGACTATCGTCATTTTTATATCGATTTTCAATATCTAGGGTTATTTCATGATAACCCGCCAAGAAGGTCTTCAACATCTCGTATTCACTAATGCATGAACCATTTAAGACCTAGTATTCCCGTATTTGCCATGTGTTTTACTCCCATGAACTACCAGTCCCGTCCGTGTATTACCGATACGGTGTTTCGGCAATCGCAGACTAGGGACATACTGGGTGTCGTACAGTCACGTCTGCCACGTACCGCCTTTCTGGGTACAACTATCTGTCTATGGAAGTCGGCACTCAACTACACCTCTCCGAACACCTTCTGTTTCCTCATGAAGCCACTCTACTAATAACCCCTCCTTTTCAGTCTGGTTGACAAAGTCATCAAGAGATCCACCAACTCCAAAGTAATGTCTCTTCGCAGCAACGAGAGACAACGCAGTCTTTTCACGCGCGAGAATGTTGAACTGCGTGGCGGCATACGCCTTCAGAGCAAAGGGGGAGTAAATTGTTTCTGCGCCCATGATGATGGTCTTATCGGTGGTTTCCGTAAGAGGAGCTTGAGCGTAAAGGAGCTCAACGAAAGCATCGGACCAGCCACCGGATAACAAGACAATGGTGATCTTAGCGGAGGCGAGAGCCTCGAGGAACGCGGTCCGGACGGCTTCGGGAAGTTCTAGCTCGCCGTCGATAGACCAGACGTCTAGCTCGGCGTCGGTGAGAACAGGGTGGCTGGTACGGTTGGCGAGAGCCCATGTGAGGAGCAGGTTGGGGAGGGTGACGAGGGAGAGAACAGTGGGATTGTAGTCGGCAAGAACTAAAGTGAGAGGGGTAGGGTTGGTAGAAAGAAAAGCACGTTGGGCGATGGCGAGAGTTGGGAGGGCAGTGCCGCAGCCGAGCTGGAGGTGTTAGTTGGTTGTTTTAATGTGGTTGGGTGGGGAACTCACCTCGAGGACTCGGGAAACAGACCCGTTTCCATTCCCTACTAGACTGTATCTTTCGGTGGCTAGCACTTTGATCAAGTCAACGCTACTCTCCCAGCTTTTAAATCCGCCCTCGTATACACCAGTTTTCACATCATGACTACCCAACCCTTCAACCGACTCCCCGCCCGCTTCATCCTCAGCCATCAACTGTACTCTGACATCCCACAACTCTCTTCTTGGCACCTCAACGACACTTCCATCTGCTAATGTAACAGGTAAGATGCCATAGGCAATCTTGGATGGTAATCCCGCCACGAGTTCCGCCACTGAGTGTGTCTGGGCTGGTAACTGAGGTTTCCCTTCTACCGGGAACGCTCCCGCCTTGGCAACCTCGACCTTGGGCGCCGAAGCAACAGCTCCGTTATCTTCAATGTCGTCCCCGGAAAATCCAAAAGAGAATGACATGGTGATATAGTGTTTGAATACAGAGTAGTCAAGTTGATGTCCCGTCTTCTCACTCTGTGTAACATTGATATACTGGAAAAATTATGTCATAGGGTCATCAACCCTACGTCACATATTGTAAGCTTATCTAGGTTCTGTTGGAGATGGAGTGTATCGTTAGAGGACAAACGACGATTCGTCACACAACAGATTTGGTGGGAAGAGTCGTGAAGCTGGAGATATATTCGGGGACATGTGGGGGTCAGTCCACTTGTGTATTTTCGATCGCGGCGGCCTGCGTGGCGGACACCAGTGTACTACTTGGACTGTAGGGTTTCTCGAACCCTGATACGATATATGACATCACCGAATGAGATGTGTGCATTGTGGGAGTTAGACAGCTGCTTGTAATGTGGAGAATGCAGATTCTCAGGGACAGTATCCAATGGGCCATGTCTTCTTTCTTTCTGCTGCCGTACGCGGTGGACTCAGGTCATTTGCAGAAAGTAGCCTGTCACAATAAACCGTTCTGGGGAATTGACATTTGTCTCACTAACGCCACTGGACAATGTACGACCGGCTATTGTTTTGCTGCAGCAAGCCGTTTTCCTACACACACCGTATATGTGGATGCGCATATACCCAAACGGCATAGCGGCGGTAGACTGCGGTAAGAGACTGTAGTGACAGGCCGACGTGTCTGATTGGGTGGTATGCGAGTTCCACCTGCCGTCACTGGTTTCCGGGTCCGGATTGGGGGCTGTCTTGGGGTTTTTAGTGGTGGGGAGAGAGAGTTAGAGGGATGTGGAAGATATCGCGCCAATGCAAGATGGCAGAGGGTCACAGGTGCATATTATATCAACGCCGTGGCGGGGGATTTGCAAGCCATAAGGTCCGAGGAGATTCACTTTGGGTTATATGTATGTCTGTACACGAGTTGAGAGACTCGGCCGATGATGGTGGAGTTTTATGGGCGTATGGGGCGAGAGAAGTCTAGACTGTTGGTAGTGTACGACCCTAAACCATTGTTGATGGGTACGAAGGAATATGCAAGGTAACATTCACCCCAGGAAGTCGTGTTGTGCAGCGAAACAAGCAACCGGAAAACAAAAACATAGTTGCATTCACGAGTAAGAACTAGCTGATATGAACCAGAGACACGGCACCATGGCGGTCCAGAACAAGGAGCGTACACCTCGCGTCTCATAGTAGAAGGAGGTTCTGCGGCGAACTACAGTCTACAAGTACTTTGCAGTCGGGGGCGGAATGTAAACTAAGGCGTCAGATTGGGGGGGCACACGGAGATCCGTCTGGGTGGCAGATGATCTGAGACATTGGGCGGCGAACTGGCTGGGTATTGGGTGGGTTGCGGGGATCTCGGTGGCCGGCCAATAGACGGGGAGAGAGACTGACATTGTGGGATAAGACAGGATGGTATTAGGGATATATGATGTGTTGTTCTTGGTGTGGATGGATGTTTTGTTGGGGTAGTAGATATTGACGCCGCATAGTATTGTGACTGACTGACTGACTGACTGGGTTGATATGATATGTTAAGCTTATACGGATTACTAGGACCGATGCGGTTGGTTGGTGATATTATAGGACCAGTCACGGAGGACCACTGGATAGGTTGAAGCAGAGTGGTATGTTTTTGTCGTCCAATTGACTTACCGACCAGCCTTATCACATTTCCTTGACCGAGGTTCTCCACCGTTCCAAAGTAAACCCTGGCACGTACATACATATGTATGTATGTACATTCATACAATAGTCATGATGCAGAAACGAACACATGTATTGTCCCCATCAATAAGATATCAGCGAACCCAAAACGGCAAAGTCTCGTCACGCAGGGTGCATTCTTTGGGTGGGGCGTGCACATCAGTGCTATGGCTGCACTTATTCATTGTGTTGTCATTGGTCGTGATACGAGGTCTAGGATAGACATGTCATGACAGGTCCGGCGGGATTCGGTATACTCGGGTGGGATGGTCCCTGTACAGAGCGAGCTGTAGAATGTGTGCTTGTCTTGGAAAAAGTGTGGGGACACAAAGACGACAGTAAGGGTTATTGGGACTAGGTTTGGGAGGTTTGGTGTTACGTCATTTGGGGATGGAGGGGACGTGAATGACTTGACTAGATGAAGAATGGGGAGGGGCGAGTCAAGTACATACACAAGTGTATGTATGTACATAGCTGAGTATGAATTAGTAATGAGACGGTGGGGTATTTACATGCGTATATTGATATGGTGTATACACGTATGTTGTATCTGTATGAGTAAGTAGATACACAGATTCTCCCGAGCTGAACATATTCTACAAGTAGACACGGGAAAGCTACATCCGAGGGATACAGTCACAATAGTGTCCAGCCTCACATCCAAAGTGTCGATCACCTCTCCATCAGGACATGTATATCTTCAATGTCGTTACCAGCCATTTATAAACCACCAAGTATATGCAACATATATCCATATTGTACCAGGCAAATATTGGCTCGGCAGTTTGCAGACCGCCCCCAAGTTGTCCGTCTCCTCCCCCTCAATTCTCAAGGTCCTTGTTATCTCCTTGTCAACGTGCATGTCGATGTGAATGTAAATGGGAAGTTCTTTCCGTCCGACTGCCTCCCGATACCACGCTATCTAATCAGGTAATTCGCTTACACAATCAAGGAGGTGATGTAGCTGAAGAGAGCTGTATATGTCTTTTCAACATGACCTTTGACACTAAAGAGAACCGAGGTAGAAAAAAAACCGGTCATCTTAACATGTGAATATATCGGTATACAGTCTATTCTGATATACACCCAATATCCTCTAACTTTTGCTTCATACGCCTTACACGTCACACATGAACAAATTCGGCCGATGACCTCACTGCCACCAGATTCCGTCCTTTTCCTCCGTCCTTTCCAAAAAAAACGCGGTAGGGGGCGGGAAAAAAAGTGGTCTTTGCTGAATGTATTGCTTCTTCTCCCGCAGAATGTAACCCGCATTGATCAGTATTATTCAAGAAACGAGAAAATGTCTACACACACATATGTATAAGAAAAAAAAAAACAGGGCAGAACAGGGTTACACTCGCCCCGTCACCGAGGCTGAAGACGTATCGGACCGGGATATCCCTATATGCGCTTTGGTAGGCCGGTCTTCCGGTTTTTATTGGTTGTGATACGGGATACTTGGTGTTCGGGCCACTTGGCCGTGGGACTTATCGGGATAACATGTGAGTATAGGAATATTTCGAATTTGCGTTATGAAAATCCCGTTTTTGGTCCGTGATTTTCATAAGAGGCTTTAAAGACCTTCCTCCCGGACCCGTCACCGACCGGCCGCAAGTACTGCGTATGTATGTACGTACGTATATACACATAACGTCGGGGTGTCAAGATAGACCCCACCTTCGCTCAAGACCACCCGATGTATACATAAACGGATATGTCTATAAAGATATTACTTTGGCGTTTTTTCACACTGTTAACCCGATGAGAAAGGTCCTTGATACCGGACACATGCACATCGCTTCGTCGGTTCGCTCTCGCTTAAGTCTTTCTACGTATCGCCAAATACAAGACTCGTGACCCAACCCTGGCCGGTGACGTCGAAAGTCAAGGTATTCGCCGCTCGTTCGTTCGTTCGTTCGTTCGTTCACGCAATAACCAGCCTGACCATGCCATGTCTTTCCTAGTTCAAATGTCTATGGTTTCTCGTCCGCGCCGGAATTACCTGCGTTTTTACTCGGTGGGATGAGACACTGGACACATGGTTGGGTACACCAAACATGCTCCTCCAGTCTTCCTTCTTCCTCTTAACTTGGCCATTATAGACATTATATCGTACAAGATACATTCAAAAAAACACTGTCATCCTCATTAACATCGTACAACGCCCTCTCCTTAAAACTAGAAACCCAATAAATGAACCCTTATGAGACAATTAACCCTCGCTAGTATTCTCGCATTCACGTCTTGACTAGGAAATCAAAGATGAATGTCTTGTCACCATCACCACTTGTGTTCATTAATCGTTCCTTTTGTCTCTCCTCTGGTTACAAGTTTCGCGATCGGCTTCAGGGGCCAAAAAGTAAAGATCGAGATTGTGTGATTAGGGTTTGTGGACCCTGGGAGAATGACAGACGAACGGGATTTAGTTGTTCATCCATTGTCCATTAGGAACTTGGTAATGGAGAAATCCTGCTTGAGGAAAGTTAAGTGCGTGTGATGATTGCTGGTTAGTGAACATGGCATCCACACCATCACAGTGATGAATACACGGCGAAGATGGTGCTCTACCGAGAGGATTAGTCACTTCACTACTAGCCGTATATTGGCCGTATCAATGCATTGAGACCCCCCACCTCGCAAAGNTTTTTGTCTCTCCTCTGGTTACAAGTTTCGCGATCGGCTTCAGGGGCCAAAAAGTAACGATCGAGATTTCACTATTAGGGTTTGTTGACCCTGTGAGAATGACAGACCAACGGGATTTAGTTGTTCATCCATTGTCCATTAGGAACTTGGTAACGGAGAAATCCTGCTTGAGGAAAGCTATTTACGTGTGATGATTGTTGGTTAGTCAACATGGCATCCACTTCATCACAGTGATAAATACACGGCGAAGATGGTGCTCTACCGAGAGGATTAGTCACTTCACTACTAGCCGTATATTGGTCGTATCAATGCATTGAGACCCCCCACCTCGCAAAGATTCCCTGGTTTTGACATGTAATCCGATGGTTTTGTCGCACTAACAAATCCGCTGTTCAATTAGATTGATATCCAAGACCTCCAAGTTTCTACAACATGCAGCTTGACTTGAAGAAAATCCAGCATAACATATTCTCGACCTTTCGTCTCCTTGGTTTTCTCTACACTACCCCGGAAGGCCAATCGTGGCGCTTTTTTCCTCGTAACATTGCCAAGGTCCAGCACTGTCCGCTGCATGCTTCCTGAATCCCTTGTGAACTGCAGAATTAGCTAGGCCTTCTGTATTGTCCATACATTGGTATGGTACATATGTACCAGATCTTGTATTCATCCTTTGACCTATTCTGCAAGCCAGGGCGTTGCCCAACCTGAGCCCCTTCGACTCCAATGGACTATTTGGTACGTGAATGTCAGTTTTCGGACATAACATTCATACCATAGCCGTTAATCACACCTGAGCTCCCTTGTTTGAATGGATGTTAGATCATCATCATCTTCAAGCTTCTTATTGCGCCTGTAAAAACCTCTCAGTTGTGTACTCTCTCACTATGACCAAAAACCCGCCCTTCTAACAATTGTCCGTTCGTCATATTTTCCGCTCCCGTCCGTCGAGTCTGCGCCAATTGACATATCTATCGTCTGTGTGTTTTCACCCCCGCTCAAGATCGTTCTTCTTTTTCTTCTTCTTACTTTGCGACATTCCTCTTCTATTCTGCGTAGTCACTTGCTGCTTCTCCACAATTACACATTCACACGACTGCAAGACACCTCTCCGCGCCGTGGTGAAACGTGGGAATCCTTTTTTTGCGCACTGAAGTCGCCGTTGTCTGTCTTGCGATTGGTGTATTTACTGTGGCGAAAACGAACTGCAGCTGTCATTGTTGTCCCCGGCCTTGCCAAGTCAGCCCCAATTCTCAACATACACACTAGAAGAGGACAACCTAAACAACCTACTTGAGTGGCTTTGAATCATACAACCATTCTCTTTCGTCTTGAGATTTGTCTACTGGGCTCTTGTCACTCACACCTAACTACCGACTTGTTTCTCCAGTCATCTTGAACGTACTTTCTGGTGTGTCAATCTCATCTGCTCTTTCTGTTGTCTCTGCAGACATACATACACACACACACTTTCTCCTTAACACATATATACTGGTTCATTGTGTGCATGTACCAACTTCAACTCTCACGCCCCGCCTCGCCTCGCATAGATCCACACCCCCACCAGAATCCATCTTGGTCAAACAGATCCAATTCTTTGTCTTCCACGCCCCCCCACCCCACTCTCTTAGTGTGTGCTTCCGTCCATACTTGTGCCTCCCGCTACACGCCAAACGGAAACACCGGTCAAAGTCGTGGCCGTCCTAACCGTCCTATACTATCTATCCCAAGTCTCACTTGCGCTCACTATTGCTCACTGCTCTCACACCCCGTGAGCCCCATATTCTTTCCTCGAATCCCGTTCCTCCCCCAATCACAAACACCACAACCATCGTGCACTCTCCCGGGTATCCGCCGTTGTGCACCCTACACGTCACCCATTACCCGCGGACCGTCTGGCACGATCCCACAACATCAACATATATAAAGACGTCTCCCCCACATGGTCGAGTCTTGTTGTAGAAGGAAAGCAGATCCATCTTTGGTCTTCTTTCTAGTCTGCAACTTAGACTCTTCCGCTTGAAAACCGCCATAATTCCGTTCCTATTTGGGCTGGCTTTGTTTTTCCTTTTTTGTTTTTGCATATCCCATTCTCTCGTAGCTGGCTTTGCTCTTGCTTGGCTTTTAGGTCGTCACCATCATCTGTAACCACGAGACTTCAGCACATTGCATTGTTGGATCCTGTTAATACTCTCCTTTTGACTATCTTTGGACCATCTTTTTTATTCTTATTTTTACAACTGCCCTTTTCGGTACTTTCCGTTTTCGTCCCCGTTTTCTTTTTTCTTGCTATCGCCTTTGCTTCTGGTCGGCTGTTTCCTTGACTTGTTATCGAGTGTGTTCTTTCCGAATCTTGTTCTTTCCTCATATTGTTGTCTCTCCGCTTTTTTTCCTACAAAATTTCTCTTGGATAAAGACCTGTGAAAACTGCTTTGCATCTTTTGGTCTTCTGATCTTCTCATCAACCTTTACGCTTTTCATCACCACCGTCGTCATGACTCCATCGGCAAACATCAGTATATCAACCAAACGTGCGGCTGAAGGTGCCGCCAACGCTACAGCCGATTATTCTATTCCTTCAACGCCTCTTGGTTTTGCTAAGCCAGTCAGAATCATCGCTATCGGTGCCGGAGCCAGTGGCATTACTCTCGTTGACACACTTCGCAAAAACCTCCCTGGATCCTTTAAATTGACCGTCTACGAAAAGAATGCTGGAGTTGGTGGAACTTGGTTCGAAAACCGGTATCCAGGATGCCGGTGTGATGTGCCGTCTATGAATTACCAATATACTTGGAAGAACAAGGTGGATTGGACCAACATTTGTGCGGATGCCCCAGAGATCCGCGAGTACCTTGAAAGTGCGGCGGAAGACATGCAGGATGTCATCAAGTTGAATCACAAGATTGTTTCGGCGGAGTGGAATGAGGATACCGCATTGTGGGATGTGACTGTCGAGCATGAGGGAACCCGGTTCACCGACTCGGCCAACTTTTTGATCGATGCCAGCGGCATCTTGAACCGCTTGAGACTCCCTGATATCCCGCATCTGGAGAACTACAAGGGCACTGTTGTACACACTGCCAACTGGCCAGAGGAGCTTTCGGTCGAGAACAAAAAGGTGGTTGTGATTGGAAACGGAGCGTCGGGTGTTCAGGTACTTCCATGGGTTGCGAAGAACTGCGGTGAACTCGTCCACATTATCCGCACACCTACTTGGATTCTACCGCCCCGGGTAGCTATGATGCGTATGGGTGCTCTAGCCCCGCTCCTTTCCAAGATTGAAATCGACGAAGACAACAACTTTACTCCTGCCCAACTGGATAAGTTTCGTCAAGACCCCGATTTCTACCACCAGTTTTCCAATGCTCTGGATCAGGATTCCAACGCTAAATTTGCCATCTCCCTTGTGGAACGTTCTCCATATGAGCGCATGGCAGCTATGCACTGTACCGCTTACATGAAGTCGATTCTTAAGTCACGGCCCGATCTTGTGGAGATGTTGATGCCGGACTTCCCTGTCAGTTGCAAGCGTCTCACACCAGCTCCTGGTTATCTGGAGTCTCTCATTCAACCTAATGCCCAGGTTCGCAAGGGGACCATCGTTGAGGCTACTGAAACTGGTTTGGTTATGGATGGAGGTGAACGTATTGATGCGGACATCATTATCTGTGCTACTGGGTTTGACAACACTTTCAAACCAGCTTTCCCCATCATTGGACGCAAGGGGAACCTCCAGGATATCTGGGCTAAAGAGGTACCCAAGTCATATATGTCAGTTGGTGTAGAAGGCATGCCCAACTTTTTCAGTAAGTTATTTCCATCCAAGTTTTACATTAGTCCAACTACTAACGGCAATTATAGAGTTCCTTGGTCCAAATGCACCAATCGCCCATGGTTCAGTATTCACACTCAGTGAGCACATTGCTGCCTACATCAGTCGTGCCATCTCCAAGGCACAAACCGAGAACATCCGCACTATGACCCCTAATCCCCAGGCAGTCGCTGATTATCACGAGCATGTCAATGCCTTTATGCCCCGTACTGCCTGGGCCGGTGCCTGTAACAGTTGGTACAAACACCAAAACACCCCCAAAGGCGCCATCATCGGTCTCCACCCAGGAAGTCGACAACACTTCCTCCGCATGCTTGAAGGCTTCCGTGGAGAAGATTGGGACATGGAGTGGAACGGGATTGCCGCTGGAAAGACGAAGAACCGGTTCGGGTATCTTGGGAATGGGTTCACTGTGGAGGAGGTTGCTCTTTTGCAGAGAATGGCGACCACGACACAGGAGGGACAGCTGGCACTTAGTAAGGCTAAGGCTGCTGTGACTGTCGCCAAATCAGATAAGAAAGAGGGAGATGAAGAGAAGAAGGAGTGAGCTTGTTGACGATGTTATGATGTGATGATTATGGAAGGCTTGTTTGTTTTGTTTGTTGTTGGCTTTTTGGTTTTCATTTTGGGGGGGTCCTTTTCTTGGTTTTGTTTGATCGATTAATTCATCATGTTCTATCAATACTTCCTGTGATTCCCGTCCCTTAGGCGGTTACCTATATCCGATATCTTACATTTATTGACGTCTATTCGTCATCCTTCACTTTACCCCATTTCCCGTTCAACTTTGCCGCGTCGGGGACTTCCTCAAGTGGGTTCTTGATACTTTGCATCAGCTCGTATAACTGTACCATTTGGTCCTCTGTCTTTGTTAATTTACCATTCCCTCTGTTAAAAAAAAACGGGATACTCACCACTAAGTCTCTGCACCTTTGTAAAATCCATCTTCTCGCCCCTCCATTTATCGCCCTCCACCTGCTGTAAATATATTTGCCATTCCGTCAAGAAGCCAATCTATCATCATTAGTTTCCTCT